>JALBZB010000576.1:0-23188 GCA_038050625.1 Pythium sp. MPC-2022a | reverse complement strand
CGCAGCTTGCTCCGCCGTGCCTCTACCCACCGGAATCAACTCTTTGATTGACAGCTACAATAGGCAATCAATCCTCTCTCTCTCTCTCTCTCTCTCTCTCTCTCTCTCACACACACACACACACACATAGCACACTCCATCCCCATCTCTACACTAGTGATTGAGTGATGACCATTTGACTAAGTTGCAGTTAATCGTGAAGCCGTCCCTTCACTGTACACTGCACGCAACCCATAGCATGTGTATATGTATGAATATGTATTGTACCTCGACCTGGTGCTGACAGCGTATTCGTTTACCAGCTCTCGCGCTGGCTCGCAATGTCTGATTGGCTGACAACTGCCATGTGCCATATGGTTCGGAAGTGTGTGGACAGGATCACTCACTCGTCTTTGAAATGACCTATTTATGGTCGAAATTTTCATTTTCTGTTCGACGAGCTGGACGGAATACCGAAGGTCTCTCATATGTGGACAGTCAAAGTGCTCTCCATCTAAAGTTTGAAGGATTTACTGTACATACAGTAGCGTGACCTTCAAGGTCAGGATGTTGTTGTTTCAGTGAGGTATACTTAGGTACGCGGGCGACCTACAATTTCAAGGTCAGGATGTGCGTTGTCATCTGAACTGCGATGCGATGAAGCATTGACCATGTCATCTATATACTGTACAGGGTGCGGCATTGCAGATAACCCCCAGACTTAACACTTTTGTTCTTGTTGTTGCAAAGAATACTCATTATTCACACCCATAAACTCATCCATACTGCGCTTTGTCTGGAAGACTGAAGATACACATCAACTACTGTTTTACATCACTTCAATACACCACTGCACACGAAAGGAGACCAACTGACTGCAATAGTACAGCGATAGCATAATCTACGCTGCAAGTTTCAGCGGAACGATCATGCCACTTAGGTTGCTCCTCGCTAAGGATGCTTAGTACACCGCCCCAGTCTGGACCGTATCGCTGCTCGTGTTGGCATTGGCATTGGCGCTAGTGCTCGGGTCCGACGCGCTAGCCGTGGTCACGTCTGGGCTCGAGCTCGAGGTCGGAGTCGCCGCACCCGGTGCCGTGCGGTCTGGGACCACAAAGCCAGCCTTCTTCAAGTCGACACCCGTCGCTTCGGCATGTGGAGAGTAGCCCAGCTCCTTGAGTTCCATCTGGATGATCTCGATGCGCTCAGGGCTAAGAGATGTATCGACAGAAATTGGAGTGGTCGACGAAAGTCGTGCCTGAGCTGAAGCGGGTGCTGGTGCTGGGACTGGAGCAGGCGTCACAACTGGCACCGCGTTGGCTTCGATCTTGGACAGGTCGACGCCCGCCGCCTTGGCGTACGGCGAGTGACCGAGGATCTTCTGCTCGTCCTGCATCACCTTGACGCGCGCTGCAGAGATGGTCTTGCCGTACGATGAGACGACCGCCGCTGGGGCCGCTGGCGCAACTGGCGCGACTGGCGCAGCTGGAGCCGCAGCCGCCGCTGGTGCGGGGATCTGCGAGAGGTCGACGCCCGCCGCCTTGGCGTACGGCGAGTGACCGAGGATCTTCTGCTCGTCCTGCATCACCTTGACGCGCGCTGCAGAGATGGTCTTGCCGTACGATGAGATCACCCCCGGCGCAGTCGCTTGCTGTTGCTGCGAATACGTCATCTTTTCGGCAAGCACTTGCGGAGCTTGGAGGAGGGTGACCGTCGCCAGGGCCGCAGTGATGTACACGATCATGGTCTTGACTTGCATGGCGAGATAAGGTTGGTGATGGCAAGTGGGTGGGGAGGTAGTCTGGATACTGGATACGAGAGTGTTGGTTGGTGTATGTGCTTGACCCCGTTGGTTGGTGTATGTCTCCGCTTGTGTGCGAGAGAGAGAAGGAGCAAGTAAGCGTGTGCAGTGCTTGCTGGTAGTAGGTCGGCTGTGTGCTCGGTGCTGGATGGCAAATTGAGAAGTGAAGATCCAGGTGCTGGGAGGTAGGCGATGAAGGTCCAGGTACGAGTATTACAGCGACGTCGCGGGAACTCTCTTTTCTGTCCGTGCGCTGACCGGTTAGTCTGCAGTCCATGCAAAATGGAGCACACGTACTAACCCTGAGATGGGGTTTACCGATAATGTATCAACCACTTGTTGATTCTCAAGAAGTGGAGATCTTGGTCATCACAGCTGCTACCCATTTATGTGGGTATTGGCGAGCACCAACAGCAGGCACGTCAGAGGGCCGCAGCTTGCTCCGCCGTGCCTCTACCCACCGGAATCAACTCTTTGATTGACAGCCGCGTAGCTAATCAATCACGACCCACCTTTTCACTTGACTATTTGATTACCATTGTCTGGAGATGGACAATTAGATGGACTTAACTGGCTACAATATCGACACCTGTTGGACATTGGGATTGTTCGATTGAACGATTGCGAATAAAAAATAAGATGTGTGAATAAAAACTGACGGACACAATTATATCTGCAGCACGTGTTAAGCCCACCTACCAGCCAGAGTCAGCCCCAAAAGTTTCTCTCGCTGTTCACTCGGCTCCTATCAATGGTTCTTATCAAGAATTCAAAACGGCTGGCTGTCACAGTCTGATACCAGCACTATCATTCGTTCTCGCGTTCGTTGCCTCCTCCAATCTCTGGTTGCCTCCTCCAACTTGCCCCCTCCATACGAGTTACGACAGCATTCGTCGGTCTTCATATTGTATCTGTCTGTCCTGTGTTGTCGTCTCGATATCAAAGCGATAACTGGCATCACCACGTACGCCCCAACCTGACGGGGGCTTTGAAACTGACTTTCAGATAGGAGACTTGCACGTACAGTCAGTCCTTTTTTCTTCTATTCTCTTTCTTCAGAATATCCGTGTCCGCGTCTCGAGGCGCAATTCGATTTCAATGCAACCATCTGCCATTGAAAGCACGCGCTGTGCAGCAGTCTGGATGTGAATATCCTTCAATCCATCCAGTTGAGGAGTTGGGCTAACGAGGGTTGACTAGCTGGATGGCTCATTTCATTTACCAATCGCTAGTGTTTTTTCCACTTTGGACTTGTGTGTGTGTGTGAACGTATAAGCGCCAAGTTAAAACCACACAAGTACTCAATCTGGTCAAAAATCAGGCATCGTTTTCCCATACATTTTCTCAAAAAGTGCTGCCTTATTTTGGAGGTATTTTTCAATATATAATTCCCAAAAAATATGGGAGCACATTTTAGAGTTTTACATACAAAAGCAGGTTGGAAACCTCCTTATTTTAACCTAAAATATATCCTTCCCCGATCCTGAACCAGTCGGTTTTACCCCATTCAATCGAGCCAATCGAAAATGCGTCAAATACGCCAACTAGGGTGGATTTTGGTTGATTTTGCGACGGACAATAAATTCATTGATTGAAATCCCAGCAGCCAAGAATGAGCAGCTCATCATCGGACGAAGAGGACGAGGACTACGTGCCGGAAGGTACTGCCTGACTGAAGCGGCTGATAGCAGAGTACCCGCCGCTACTACATATACTGACTCGTGTGTGCTCTCTGTCTCTGCGCTTCTCTCTCTGTTTCGCATATATCCTCTCAGAGACACACAATGGCGTCAAAAGCGCAGACAGCGCTACTCGTTGTGATGAGTCACCGGCAGCCCCGCCATCCGCGCAGCCAAGCGTGACAACGAATGCGAGAGTGAGCGACTTGTGGGCGGATATCAACGCGTCCACGAGTGTCTCCCAGAAAGCGGCCGACCGGACAGCGAGGGTAAGAGTGAGGCTCTCTATCATTTAGACAGTGTTGAATGCATCTACTGATGTACCAATCATTGGCTATGGATGTCCTGTATGTGTGTGTAGTACCTGAAAGGCTTGACGAGCAAGAAGCAACCCAAGACCAAGAAGAAGAGGAAGCTCTACGAGTTCCAGGTCCCCGTGCTGAGTCTCGACGTGAAGAGGAGCCGTGCGGACATCAGCGATGCGGCCGTGACGAGTACGAAAGTGGACCAGGTCGTCAAGTTTGCTGGTGTGGAGTATAGGTGCGTCTTGTACAAATTGGAAGTATTGACACTGCATTCGCACGCCTGCATTGGGCTTATTTGACCTCGTGGTACTAATGCAAATGTTATTGTATGCACAGTGTGTCAAAGACCGTCGCAGCGGGGAAAGCGTCGAGCGGCATTGACCAGGTGCTCGCGTCGCTGGACGTGCCGAAGAAAGTGTCGACGATGGAGAAAACGTCGCTCGACTGGGACAAGTTCAAGCAGGTGGAGGGCATCGAGGACGAGCTGCAGCAGTACACGAAGGACGGGTACCTGGAGAAGCAGGAGTTCCTCCAGCGGGTCGACCTCAAGCAGTTTGAGCTCGAGAAGGCCGAGCGCGACAAGAAGCGCAAGCTCCTGCAGCAGTCCCAGCCGCAGTAGGATCATTCATCCATTCAGTCAGTCAGTCAGTCGGTCGGTTTGCTAGAGAAGACATGTTGGCCGTGCAAAAGCTATTCCACAACCAACGCAACTGTGGTGGTGGGTATGTTGTAAATCACGAACGCGGCTGAATGAACGATATTTATTTTCCACCAGGATCTTGCGCTTCTCTTTTTCTCACACACATCCATTTCGTCCTCGCCGTCAGGAAAAAGCATTGATCTGGTCGTACGTATCCATGCGTGCACACCGCACTTTCCATCCATCCCCCTTCCCGATCAAACGATCGATCTGCGTTCTTTTTCTTAATCAACGTCCATTGGCACCACGGAAGGCGCTGCGTTCGCCCCCGCACCAGCGTCGTTGTCTCGCTCGCTCTCCACTCCGTTCTCTTCATTTCCGCGTTGATCCTACAAACACAATTAATTAATCACAAGGTTTCAGTTGAGACAGCTCGACATCCTGACGAAACGAATCTACAAGGTTTGTTTCTCACCTTGTCGTCTCTATAAAATTCCGCGTCGTGCTGGCGTTTGCCGTCGTTTTCTGTCCGCGAGTCCGGGTCCATCGCGTCTTCGTCCTCTTCGCGGATCATGAAACTGGGCGGCACTTCGCTCATCTGCACGCTCGGCGCGCCGGTGAGCGCGCGGAGGTTCTCAAAGATCTTGATCTTGTACTCCTCCAGGTACTCTCGCGAGTTGGCGTTCTCGAGCTCTGGGTCCGGCTCGAGGTGGAGCTTGAAGTTCGGCGCGTAGTATTCAAAATAGTCATTGTACGGGATATTGTTCGAGACCTCTTCGTCCAGGAGTACCGACGTCTCGTACGCCCACGCGCGCGACACGTTGCGGATTGTGTAGCCGCCACCACCGAGCACCATCGTCGGGAGACCAAAGCTTTTCACGAAGCGAACGCATTCGCCATGACCTTTCGTGGTGACGTTGAAACAGCCCAGGCGATCGCCCGTGAGCGAGTCCGCACCACACTGGAGCACGACCGCCGCAGGGCAGAACGTCTCCATCACTTTCTGAATCACAGGCTTGAACACGCTCTCGTAGCTCTCGTCGTCAATGCCGCTCAGCAGCGGGAAGTTCACCGCATAGTACTTGCCGTTCTTGGCGCCAATATCCTAGTATGATAAACCACATTCCAACACTGTTAGTATGACAAAGACCGTAATATGAATAGAGCCAGGTACATAGAGCGAGAAGCGTACCTTGACATCGCCCGTGCCTGGGAAAAAATCGCCGTACTTGTGGAACGAGACCGTCATGACGCGGTCCGTGACGTAGAACGCCTCCTCCACGCCATCTCCGTGGTGCACGTCAATGTCAATGTATAGCACGCGCGGATGGTATTTGAGGAGCTCTAGGATGCCGAGCACGATGTCATTCACGTAGCAGAAACCCGAGCCTTCTGACTTCTTGGCGTGGTGTAAGCCGCCCGCCCAGTTGATCGCGATATCGCACAGCCCGTGGTTCAGTCGCGTCGCGGCATCTACGTACAAATAATGGAAGAATTCAAATAGGTGGCAATTAGCTTCCAAGCTGCCGAGCAAGTGACGGAAAACCCAAGCCAAAACGAGGACGTACCTAATGTGCCACCCGAGTAAATCTGGCAAAAATTGAAGATGCCGTCAAAGACCGGGCAGTCCGTCAGCTCTCCGAGGTTGACTGGAAGTGGCGACACAATCGACAAACACAGAGTTAGCAGAATGAAAACAGGGCGAGTATCCACCCATAGAGGACGAAAATTTGGCTGGTGGGAGAGCGAGCGTACGCACATTTCTGGAGGTCGACGCCCAGGTCCTTCTGGTTCACGGGGTTCACGCGCTGCAGGAAGTCGATATACTCGGACGCGTGGAACGCCTTGATCTCCTCTGCGGATGCCCAGTGCGGCTCCTGTATCAGCAGCCAGCAGATAGATATACATACATACATGAGATCAGTCACGATAGTCACACTCCATACCTCCCTCTCGAAGCCAACAGCCAAGTCGGCGTCCGCCACGTACAAACACGTCCATCTTGCGGTAGAGATCGTAGTTCACGACCAGGTGGTGCGCCAGTTTGAGGCGGTGGGGCTTCATCGGGTGGCCCGGGCCATAGTAGAAGTGACCCTCGTCGGCTGCATATTCGCATTCACATGGAAAGAGAAACAGAAAGATTTGTAAGCGTCAGAGTAACACGGTACACTCTGCCACCCACTCAACGCCACCCACTTGCACATGCGCATGTGCATGTAGCTCGTGACGCGTAGAGAGAGAGAGTAGCTGGGCGGACGGCACGTACGGTGGTAGAAGTACGACACGCGCTTCTTGGTGACGCTCGCCATGGTAGTAGCTCCTCCGCTCGTCCTCCTCGCGCTTTTTCCCACAGTGAACACCAGAAGCTCAAAAAATACTTACAAAAGGCGCCAAGTCTTTTTCAAAGGGTCCTTTATAAAAGCATGAACCTTCTTAGTAGAATGGAGAGAGCGCATGGGGTCTACTATTGAGGATAGGTTCAGTACCACACGTCGAAGCTGAGCAAAGCTGCTCACATTCCCGCCAGTCACATCCGATTCAGAATGATGCAGGCGATCCGCGGAGGCAGGCGTCAGGCAGCGCTCGCGTCGCTCTCGGCTTTCGCGACCAAGCGATCTGCGCGCACGGAGGTTGCGCGCTTCAGCTCGTCGTCCAACTTCAGTGGTAGTAATGGCAGCAGCGGTGGCTTTCGCTTCGCCGAGGTGCTGGCGTTGGCCGGCGGCATCGGTGCCGCTGGAGTCGCCATCAGCCAGGGCTTCGTGCCGCACGAATGGGTGATCCGCCACTTGTCTGAGCCCGTGCTGATGCCACTCGTACGCCTGTTCGATCCAGAGACGGCGCACGTCATCGCTGTCAAGTCGACTTCGCTCGGATTGATCCCACGGGTGCGTGTTTCGTGTGGACTGCTGATGTTTTGAGCTGTTCAGTCCCGCCGTCATGTTGAAGTGAGAGAGAAATTGTTGGCTTACTTACGATCCATTTGTCTGTAGGACCAAGGCACGGATTCGGACTTGCTCAAGGTGAAGGCGTTCGGCCAGGAATTTCCAAACCCGCTCGGCATGGCTGCTGGCTTTGACAAGGATGCGGAAGCCATGGAAGGGCTCTTGGACGTGGGTTTTGGCTTCGTGGAGATTGGAAGTGTGACTCCCAAGCCGCAGGTAAGAGCAATTCCTACAAGAGAGCGAGCTTTCCTGTGTTGCATCAGGACGGAAAGGATCGTGTTCGCTCATCGTGCGCTTGTCTGCTGCCTCCTTTAGCCTGGAAACCCGAAGCCGCGCGTGTTTCGCCTGTCGGAAGATCGCGCGGTGATCAACCGATACGGCTTCAACAGCGCGGGCATCGACACTGTCGCCAAACGCCTCGAGAGCTATATCGCTACCCGTGAGCTGAGCAAGCGCTTCCACCGCTCGGGGGTTCTCGGCGTCAACCTCGGCAAGAACAAAACCACTGAAGACGCGGCGTCGGACTACGTTGAAGGCGTGTACAACCTGGGCAAGTACGCCGACTACCTGGTTGTGAACGTGTCTTCCCCAAACACGCCAGGACTTCGCTCTCTGCAGGGCAAGCAGCAGCTCCGGGAATTGCTAATGCGCGTGCTGGACGCTCGCACCAATGTGGAAGCCAAGGAAAACCGCAAGATCCCGCTGCTCGTCAAGATCGCTCCGGATCTCACGGAGGACGACAAGAAGGACATCGCTGATGTTGCGCTTGAGCTGAACCTCGACGGTCTGATCGTTTCCAACACGACGCTGAGCCGTCCCGACTCTCTGCAGAGGTACAAAAACATATTTCTGTCTATTTTGCCTAGCTCTGAACCAATTTCTAACCATTTTTTGACTGTTTTCCTATTTGGAAGCACGCACAAGGCGGAGACCGGCGGACTGAGTGGCGCCCCTGTGCGCGACCTGTCCACGCAGGTCCTGGGCGACATGTACCGCCTGACCAACGGCACAATCCCGCTGATCGGCGTCGGAGGTATCTCCACGGGCAAGGACGCGTACGAGAAGATCCGCGCCGGCGCGACGCTCGTGCAGATGTACTCGTGCCTCGTGTACGACGGTCCGACCGCCGTGCCACGGGCGAAGAAAGAGCTCGAGGCGCTGCTCCTCGCGGACGGCTACACGAGCGTTGTCGACGCAATCGGTGCCGCTCACAAGAAGTAGAAGTAGGCGCGATATGTGATAATGCGTACGAAGCTAAAGCATCAGAAGCATCTCAAGAGCCAAAAACTAAGAAGGAACGAACTTGTGAAAATGGCTCGAAAATGTGTGGCCTTTGGCGATTGAACGAAAACAATGCTGACTCCGTACTTGAAGTCTAGCTCCTTTGCGAATCGTACGCACACTCACGGCTACTCGATCTCTATTGTCCTCTCTGTTGTGCACATCTCGCAAACCAGATCGGGTTCTTCGTTCACGTACGTGCATGCTGGGCACACCCAGACGCGGCTTTGCTGGGCCATTCCAGCGTCGCCGTTCGAGACAGTGTGTCGCAGGAAGACCGAGTCTTCAAAGCCAACCTCACGCTCTAGTGCGTCATCACCCATAGAAATCTCGTCCGGAATCTCTTCGGATAAGCGCATGAACACTGCATCCCCGGCTTTGATCCTGATCCCAAGCAAGCAACAGCAACGTTAATCCTATAACCCTATAGCTACTATCCAAACGCATCACCGTAGCACAGCATGCACAACTTACCCGCAGTCTTTCAGCGTCAGTCGGTCTTCAAGCACTTCGCCTTTGAAATAGAGCTTCTGGCGGATTGGATACGCGTCGATCTCCTCATAAATCTTGGTCTTTAGCACGTAGATCGAGTCGTTTGAGTTCGTGATGATCGACCAGTTCGCACCATTGCCTGATTTTATTCGCTTGGAGCGTCGCTGTCGACCGGAAGCGCTCGTGTCCACCGAGATCTTCTCTTCCGTGGGGACAGATTGGTCCTGCGCGAGCAAATGCACCTGCACGACGCGACTCTGGAAGTTCCGGAGCTCGTCTTGGTGCTGGATCTCGGACATTTGTTCGCACTCGAGACAGTTTACACTTGAATCCTCATCCGTTGGAACGGCGATGTCGTCCACTGAACAGCCTTCCAGTTTTTCCGCGACAACTTGAGTGGTCTCAGCGCCTTCGATTGGCTTTTCGCTGAGCAGCGAAGCCAGCGAACAGCATTTCCAAATCACCTTGTCGTCCGGCTGCAAGAGTCCATAATAGTACGAGCAATGTGGCGCTCCATACAGCTCACCGAGGTGCTTCATTTCTTCTTCGCTGACAAACTCCACCTCCACGCTGGTAACATCCACTGACGCGCCTTTCAAACATGACAGAATCATCTGCGGCAGCAGCAGCTTGTTGTGCTTGCACATCAAATCAGAGCAGGTCAGCGACGGTGGGGACTCTTGCTCAACATCGCGAATGTATTCGCGCCATTGCTGTGTCCAGCTGCGCGGCACAATGAACATTTTCCGCTGTGCTACAACAGAGTTCAACGGACCAGGTGGGGAGAATGCATCGCGTAAAGAGAACAACGCTCCGCTCTCTCCGCCTGTTTTTCGCCGATACAGGCGACTGAGTGGCGCTCGACTCAGGATCTCATCTCGACACGCGCGCTCCACTTGGATGAACTCTTCGCTCACAGCTTCGTCAACTTGGCATTGCGAGCATGGCTCAGCACTTCTCTCCTCGAACGCGAAGTGACTGGGAAACTTCTGACTAAAGTAGATCCACGTGGCTTCGGGAACTGCGCGGTACTTCTTCTTTTTCAGAAACAATTGCCCATGCGAGCACATGATGTCTTCGTTCAACGCGTTGCGCCAGAGAACGTCCGCTGCAACAACTGCATCAGCACCGCTGCCACCGTTAGCGCTCTCAGTCGTCGACACGTGCTCTTTCGGGTCCTTCTCTTGCGCTGCTAACTTCTGATTCTTCTTCTTGGGCTTTTGCAAGATTTTCTTCTGAAGGTTCTGCAAGTGGGTCTTGTAGCTTGCAATCCAAGCGCGGCTCATGAGAAACGGATTCGGGTCGTCTGGCTGCAAAGGTGTCTTCAGCAACTGCATCTCAAACTCGATCTCTCGCAAAATCTCTGCGTCGTCAAGGAGCTTGTTGCAAAATTCGGCTTCGCATTCACGGCATCGGAATGAAGCCGCATCAAACACAGCACCGGCATCATTCTGGTCCCCACTGGTTCTTCGTGTCCGTTTGCTCTCTGACGACGTTGGAGAAAGTAGTGAGCTGGTAGCAATGCCGCAAGTGTCTCGCAAATGCTCGAAGAAACCCGCAGAAACGCGCTTGAGCTTGTTCACATTCTCTGGTGAAAAGCTCACTGGTTTGGACGGTGATTTCTTCGAGCTGTTCTTCGACTTTGGTGTGTTCGCATCAATGCTGTGGATGCAGCAAAAGCGATTCACATCAATGGGTTTGGAGAACGGAATGTCCAGGTCACTCCCAGTTGTCCAAATCGTTGGAGCACCAGTCTTCACACCCGAGCTGCTGTCTTGCTGGGAGTCTTGAGAGTCTTGGACGATGTCTTGAGCCATCACACTTTCAGTCTGTTTGTCATCGCCACTGCCACCAGCTGTACCATTGGCAGTTATTGCACCGTCTACTTGGTCCGGAATGGAAATAACCTGAGGTTGCGTCTCCTCTCCGACAATCCAGGACCGAAGCCAGCTGGTGTCGACCCAGTAGAACTCCTCCGAGTCAGGCTTCGGGTACGGCTGCTCCTTCTCGAAAAAGCGGTGGTACACACCAAGACGCGACTGGATCCGCGCTTCAAGCGCTTCTGCTTTCTCCGCAAACTCGCTCATATCAGCATCGAAGACAGCGTTCAGTGTCGCGATTTCGTCCACACATTCCTTCGAGGGGAGGATGTTGGTGGAAGTGCTGACTCGTGACAAAGCCTCGGAGCCTTGTGATGATGATGACGATGCTACTGCAGAGTCGTCGCGCGTGTACAGCAGCATGTACGCATCGCGTGACCGCAAAATCTTACCATTACGCTCTTTCGAGCCCTCCGTGTCGACGATCGACGTCATGTTGTTGACGGCACTGTCGTCAAACTCAAACCAGTCGACACTGGACGCATCGTCTGGTTTCGGATACGCGACTGACGCAGTGTAATGCCCAACGTGTGTGCTCTTGCCGCGATGGTTCAGGTACCCCGAGAGACGGTAGATCGCATCGTGAGACTCAAAGAACGCATCTACGGTGCCACTTTTCCTCAGCAACTCGGTCATGTTCAGCGTTTCGTTGACTTCAATCACGTCCTGTTGTCATAACAACACAATGACATTCAGCTAACGCACCCGTATAGATATCCTCACACGCAGTAGAAATCCCCACTTACCATGAGTTTCTTCTTTCTTCCTGCTTGCGCGTCGTACACAAAGCGCATGAGCTGCAGCGTGATGGTCTGCGGCAAACGCTTCGGGTCCAGTTCGATGAATCGCTCCGCTCGCTCTTTGGAAGTGCAGTGATCGCAAAAATACTTGTTCTCGCCCTCAAGCACCTCGGCAGACAGATACGACTCAAGACACTCCTGCACGGTCTTGTGGCCTTTGATGTTCAGAGACTACGGTAGCGCATTCAGGTTTTTGGTGTTAGTAAGTGATTGGATGAGGTGTGTTCCATGGCGCACTTACAATCTCATAGTAGGACGATGGGCGCTCGGACTTGGTCTTGCACCGGAGACACTTTGTCACGTAGCTCATTTGGCCCTGGAAGATGCGGTCCACAAGGTCCCAGTGCTCCGAGATGCGCGACTGCGAGAAGATCATGCGGAGGTGCGTCAGCAGTAGCTTGCTGAATTCCTGTAACACACGCATAGATATGTCAGCATACAGTCACTACTCAAGCATTTTGATACCTTCTGAATGATAGAATACGGATCCGCACCTGTACGTCTTGCTGCAACACACTGTTTAGCGAGAGCGTCGACGCAAACTCGTTCGGGTCGTAGATCGCCTTCTTGCCCATCTGCATCAAGCCGAAGAGCTTCTGGAGCGCGCGCATCTGCAGCGCCAGCTGGTCGTTCGCGTTCTGCTGCTTGGGCTCCCACTCGTACACGGCCTTGCGGAACGGCAGGTTCGTGAACAGCGTCTGCAGCATACTGTTCAGGTAGCAAGTCGCCCCCAAGTTGCGCAGACCGCACGGGAGGTACGTTGACGTTGCCGCGACGTCACCAGCACCATCCTGACTGTACGAGGCGCTGTTTTTTCTTCGCGAGCCACTGGTTGGCGCTTCTGTGTGGATCGGATACGACGCGCGCAGTTGATCACGGGGATCGTCGCCTAGTAATCGCTGCACAAGTTTCTTTTTCTGCCAAACTCCCTATAACACGCAGCGCACGGACACACGCTATCAGTACTGATTTATCCACATAGCTGCAGTGATCTTTGCCCCACAAGGTGTTCGCGTAAGATGTTGTACATACCTCTTGGTGTTCTCCCAATCCGTACAGGCAGTTTGGATTCTCCGCACAGTTGCGGACAACGACCATAGACTTGCCCTTCTTGCGGTGATGGTCTGTCAGCTTGCACGGGCGAGTGTTTAGACCATAGGGGTCCACGATGCGCGTCTCATCACACACAGTCGCGCTCGCAGTTGGCGCCGAGCCGTTCGCCGTCCCGTTCTCCCGCTTGCGCTTCCCGCGTGGAGGCATCTTCGCTCTTTGCTTCCGCGTTCGTCCTCCCTCGCTACGAAGTTGTTGTGTGAACATGCCAAGTCAAACCAATCACACGGAACGAAGCTTTTCCATTGGATGAAATAGAGCAAAATAATTGACTCTATTGGATAAAAAAAGGCTCAACATAAAACTCAGCCAAAAATACGGCATTTCTGCTGGAGGTGTGGATGTTGGTTGCTGGTTGGAACTTTGCTCCTGTGATCTGCATGAGCTCGCTTTGTTGTCACGAGTCCACGCGACTGCCTCAAGAATGTTGCTGATATTTAGAGGCAAGGCTCAGATCGCACAGGGACTTGAGGCTATCGCTATGAGCGGAGAACCTGCGACGGCGAGTGGCAACAGCGGCAGGTGGTTGATCTGGAGCAGCAAGAACGGATTCGCTCGCAACAGAGTTTCGACGCTGAAACAAAAAGACCACAGTTCAGGAATACTGTTTTCTGTGCAGTAGCAAATCGATTATTGAGACTTTACCCGAAGTCGACTCGGCTCCTTGCTCTCATCTCGGCTGGTGGCACTTGCACTGCGCAGCAACTGATGCTTACTCTTCTTTTCACGCTCCTTCTCAGCTTTCGCTTCGTAGTCACTGTCAACACCGCGCATGTGGCTCAAATACGTGCGTCCTACCTGATAGTTAGCCTTCAAACACAGACGTGATAACCAGCAGTGGATCCTATTGTTACTTACCTTTCCAGATAAACTGCATCGCGTGCCTCTCCTCCCATGCCACAATATGCTTCTCAAGGTACAAAGTCACCTTTGGCAGGTCTTTGCTGATTTTCTTGCGCAGCTTTTCCTCGCGAAGAAGCCTATACAGCAAGTCATCGTGTCATTTCTTAAGCAAAGACAACCAACAAACTGCTATCCAAGCTGCTGCAAGCATACCTTCCAACATCTCCAGTTCGGCTGGTGAGTCGCATGGAGTCATTGATCGACCTGTCGTATTCGCCTCTTTCCAGAATGATGGCTTCACGCTTATCAATCAGCTACAAAAATTGTCAGATAATTATCCACTCCGTTATATCAACACTGTGGTTCTGATCCCCGCACCTTCCACAATGCTTTCGCTTCCTCGAAGGCAACCTGGAGTTCGTGGAGTCGTGTGGACACTTTTGACGCTGTTTGGAGCGTGGTTTTCAAAACCTGGGGGCAATAGCAATGAAGGTTCGGATTAGGCTATCCGCGTTTGAACCATCAATTTCATAGGCATTCTTATCGTACCTCACCGTAATGGAGCAGTGCATAGTCAAAATCTGAAAAATCTTTCATCCCAAGTTGCACCATGATTCCGCCGCAGGACGCCGCATCTTCTGCAATTTTGCTAGCGAGTTCCTCCTGGCAGAAAACAACGATTTAGCGTGATAACCAATTGAACTGCTAGCATTTGACACTTACCACTAGTGGCCGCAAGCGATCGATACGTATCTGAATACTCAAGATCTTCACTTCACTGAGGTTTTCCTCGCCATCTTCTTCATGTTGCTGCTATAGAAGGATACCCACACCGTTAATAATTGGCTCACTGCACATGAACAAACATTGCAGGCCCCTCTAACCTGGTGCTCAAAGCATGAGTCCTCTCCAACTCGCAGCAACAACTGCGCCAGCTCTGTTTCCAGGATTGTCAATTTTGCTGCTCGCGTTTCGCGAATCTGTCAGTGTACATACACGTTTGACATTCATACCCCCATTACTGCAAGTACAGCATAAAAACGAAAGCTAATGGTCTGATTTCCCTTACCTTGTCGAGGCATTTGAACTTGACTTCCAAGGACGCAAGCCTGTCTCGAATCGAGCATGCCTGTTCATCTCCGAACTAACCTCACAAGTCAAACACAAATGGAGAATATTCAGCAGAACCACACTATTATACAGGTGCCACATTCTCATAGACATACCTCATGTGGTTCGTCGTCTCGGAACAGCCAGTGAATGTGCGCGATCTCGCGTTGCAGCACCGCAATACGCTTGGACGACAGTTCGTGCTCATCCTGGTAGAACTGCACTTTTCTCGCATAAAGGCTCTTCACGTCACGCAAAAGCACGTCTTCTTCGCTTGCTTGGTCGTCTTGGGATATGCCGAGCTCGCGCCAGAGCTGATGCAGCTTGCTGGTGCTCTCCGTCGCGAGTTGCGTGACACTCGCAGCGTGGTCAAGACGTGTGTCAACTACTACTTCACTGGTACACTTGGCAGTCTTTTCTCCTGGTGAGTGCTGCTCTTTCATGCTGCCGCTGCAGCTTTGATCGCTCTGCTTCTTTGCTGTCATCGATGCTTCGTGTCCGTTGCTGATAGGTGTTGGCTCTTCTTGATGCTGGAGGAAATTGCAGAATGGCGCGGCAAAATGGTAGTGCTGCCGCAGACAAGTAACAGCAGCGAAACAAGTTTCTGGGAAATGCATGGCGCACTTTCTAGAGGCAGCGAGAGCAGTGCGCGCATGTCCCCATTCATGTCGAGAGCAGTGTGCGCATTCACTGCCTTTCCCAATGCTTTTCGTCCATCGCCTGCGCAATTCCGCACTGCTGGAGTGGGGTGCACTTCAACCAAAAGTGGATGGAGTACTGCATACAACCTTAATACAGCACCATGTGGCACAGTGTACCACTTTGAAACAAGGTTTTAATGCGGTTGATGCAACATTCACGAGGTTTTTCGGCTGACTGGTGGGCGGTGAGCGAGCATTGGGAGCGTGGTGACGGCGGAGCGATGGCCCCCAGCGAGCGCTGAAAGCACCCGGACGCGCGATTGGCGATCACTATTCATCGCTCTTTGGAAAGAACAGGAAAATCACCATGGCTACTCAACGTGAAGAAGACATCAAGCTTATGCTTGCGGCGCAGGTGCACATTGGCACGCGCAATGCGGACTCCAAGATGGGCGACTACATCTGGCGTCGCCGTAACGATGGTATCAACATCATCAACATCGGCAAGACCTGGGAGAAGCTTATGCTCGCCGCCCGTGTGATCGTCGCGATCGAGAACCCAGCGGATGTGATCGCTATCTCGGCCCGCCCATACGGTCAGCGCGCTGTGCTGAAGTTCGCCCAGTACACTGGCTCGGCTTCGATCGCTGGTCGCTTCACCCCTGGTACGTTCACGAACCAGATCACCAAGCAGTTCCGTGAGCCACGTCTGTTGATCATCACCGACCCACGCACCGACTCCCAGGCCGTGCGCGAATCGTCGTTTGTCAACGTGCCAGTGATCGCGTTCTGCGACTCGGACTCGCCACTCCAGTACGTCGATGTTGCGATCCCAGCCAACAACAAGGGCAAGCTCTCGATCGGTCTGCTCTACTGGCTGTTGGCCCGTGAGGTGCTCCGTCTCCGTGGCACGATCTCGCGCGCTCTTCCTTGGGAAGTCGCCGTCGACCTCTTCTTGTACCGTGACCCAGAAGAGCTCAAGAAGGCCGAGGAGGCCCAGTCGGGTGCCGCCGAAGAGGCCCAGACCCGTGCCGGTTGGGGTGACGCCGCTGAGGCTCAGCCTGAGCCAGCCCTCTACACCGCTGAGGTGGCTGTTGAGTGGACTGCCGGTGCCGCCGCGCCTGCTGCCGTCTCGGCCGAATGGTCGGGTGACGCCGCCGCCGCCGCGGGCAGCTGGGACGCCCCTGCTGCCACCACTGGCAGCGGCTGGGACTAAGCATCTTTGCGCTCTTGTCAACGCAAGCGTGCTTGAGAGGCTGGCTGGTCATTTGCTCACTCGTCTAGGCGGATGCGTCTGACTGGCCAAAACGGTTCTTTTCCAACTGCAGTAGCTCAGAATGTCTGTGCGCGTGCAGATCTGCTTGCATGGAATAAACGACGGTGTTAAGCGATGGCACCTGGTTAATGCGACAATAAAGATCGACCGTGTTCGGATTTTGACTCATCATTCGTCTTGCATTGTGTTCTTCTTATTTGTTTGTTAACGTTCCTCCAATTGAGGAACCATAGGCAAATGGATCCGTGGCCATAAGCAAGCGGCAAAGTTGCCATTTGGCTCCATCCAGTTGAGCTGTTTGGCATTTTGATGTTGATAGTGGTTTTGAAATGGCTGTGATCTTGACATGCACGCAGTCAAAATCATTTTCAAAGATTTCCCGCGCTCCGAAAACGGGTCTGAAACTCACTTATTTTTCCTTTCTTGACCCGGTTTGAAAGTGATGCTATTTTTAGTATGCTAGTTTAAAATGGGCTCAAGAAACCCAGAGAACGCAAACCGAACCCACCCGCAGCGTTTCCGATTTTTGTTGTTGATAAACCTGAAATTATATAACGCACGGCGAGCACTGCTTTTTGCGTGGACTGCAGCACGAAATGGCGGTAGACGCAGGCGCGAGCATGGGCGATGCGCGTCCGAACCGGAGCTCCGAACGGGTTGCTACGCAGCAGCTGCAGGGCTCCAAAGAGGCCGCTGCTAGCACAGCCAACCAAAGCAGCAGCCGCGTGGCGAAGATGGAGGATACTAGCGGTCAAGACGCGTTCCGCGTATCTTCGAAACCGCGCACGCGACGCTCGCTGAGCTCCCAGCGCGGTGACGGAGGTGGTGGTGCGGCGACGTCTGCTTCGTTGGAAGAAAGCCACGAAGCCGCCATGAAGAAACAGGAGCGCAGTCGAGACAAGTCGCGCGCCAGTAAACGTGAGTGTGTATCTGTGTGAGCAAACCGTGGATAATGCTGCATTTCGGAGAGATAGATAATTTTGGACTTTATTGTCCAGTTATTGCCTCCTCTGTTGTGTCCCTGTTGTTGCTGCCGCTTTGTGCGTGCATGTGGCGATTAGTGGCATTGAGGCTCACGCGTTGGCTTTGTCTTCGTGTGCGGGGCTGCGGGCGTGGTGTGACCAATGAAACCAGATGCAAGACAGCAGGCGAACCTGGACGACCCCAAGTTTGTGCGCTCGCTCAAGAAAGAGATCAATGACAAGACGGAAGCGTTGCCTCGAGAGATCTGCCGCAGGTGACGCATGACGTTGTTGTTGTTATCGGCGCATTTGTATTGCCGCGTCTTGCCGTGCGTGCTTACATTTTGAAATGCTCTGTTGATCGCTTGACGTGTATGTACGCAGGTTTGGCGAGATCGTGTGGGTGAAGCTGAGTGGTACGCTCGCATTAGACGTGCTTGCATTAACAAAAAGGTGCAGTGACTGATATTATGTATGTGCTGTTCTGCAGGATATCCATTCTGGCCGGGGCTGATCATGGACCCGCGCAAGCTGCCTCCGAGCATGCAGTTTATCGCGTTGAAGACCATCAGCACCAAGTTCTGGATGTACTTTTACGGCACGCACGACTTGTAAGTCGTAGGAAAGAGGGTCTGTATGCATTTCGTTCCTAGGTACCTAACCATTTGTTTGTGTTTCTGTATGTGTATGTGCGCTGACAGTGCGGGGATCAGCTACAAGAACGTCGTGCGCTGGGACGACAAGACATATCCGTACCGAGAAGGCTACCCTCAGAAAGATCTGAAAGCGCCCGCGCGGAAAGAGCAACTGGCAGCCGCGGTGGATGAGGCAGATGTAAGGAAGTGTTGTGGACTCAGGCTCTCATTATTGTTTTAGTGTTCGTGACTGACGATATAAATTCTTGCTGGTGTGACTGTAGAGCGAACTATCTCTCCCCTTAATGGAGCGTATTGACTGGCTTGTGAAGGTTTGGAGCCGTTAGAAGCACTTGAAGTATGATAGACAGGTCTGATACTCACTGATGGTTTTGTTTGGTAGGATGTACCTGTTGCAGCATCAGCACCAAAGAAGAAAAGGAAGAAAAGCAGCGAAAAAGAAACAGTACCACCACCAACGGCAGCAGTAAAGCCACCCAAGGACAGTAGAGGAGGTGATCGCCGCAGTAAGACCCAGCCAAAGATGGTTGTTGAGAAGCAAGAGCCAAAAGCCGCAGCAGAGCAGCGCACTACTCGAAAGAGCCCAGTTGCTGTCGCTGCGAAGGCACCATCAACTCAGCGCCAACAGCAACTGCAACAGCAGCAGCAGCCCACGAATGCAGTAAAGGCAGTGGTTGCTCCTTCAGCAAGAACAACCACCCCCCCTCCTCCCGCACCAGCTGTATCTGCTTCTGTGGTAAAGCAGGCACCAGTGCCAGCAGCAACGGTGCCAACGCCTTCTGTAACCCAAGCAGGAGCTGATTCTTCTCGAGGGGGTACCGTGGTGCCTCCAGGGAAGACTACAGCACCAACAGCACAAACCACAAAAGCCGCGCCTTCAACCAAGCACGCCGTCACTGCTCCACTTCCAGTAGCAAAAACAACAACAGCTCCAGCAACAAATGTAAAAGTAGCTTCAGCCCCAATGCGAACGCCAACAGAGAACGTCATTTCGCCTATTAAACCGACACCGATCGTGAAAACTATCACCACCCCAGTGGGATCAAACGTGGCGAATGGTTCTGCGGTATCCACTTCTCAAGTCAGTGTGAGCAAGCGAAAGAGCCCAACGACGACGCCCGTTCCCTCACCAGCATTGACAGCACCACAAGCAGCAACACCAGCATTGCCAAATCTCGACAAAGCGAAATACACGGTCGGTCCACTGTCTGTGTTTGCCGACAAACTCCGCGAACTGTATGCCCAGGCATCGACAACGGGCAACTGGAGTATCATGACCATGCTCAGCCAACTGTTCAACGAGGTTCGTTCAAGTTGTGGCGGATATCTCAGAATTCTTCGCCCCGCACGATAGATTTATTGATTCTTGTGTTTTGTGTGTGTATTGGCACGTTTGCTTGCTGCAGAAAATTCTCTTCCGGTCGGATCTGGAGCGCTCGGGTCTTGCAAGCGCGATCGCAGAGATCCGCAAGAGCCCCAACCAGCACGTCGTACAAACTGCGAAGGCGATTCGCGTGCACTTGATGTACATCCTGAAGGACGATGTAAGTGTCATTGTTGCCTACAATTGGAGGGCTCTGGAATACCTCGAGCTTGCAAAATTGAACTAACTGATCATGGTGATGATATGTAGATGACAACTGACCAGAAGAGTGCATCCGCCGCCAGACCTCAGAAGCGAAGAAAGTTTGACAGCGGCGACTCGACGAACAACGAACCAAATACTGTTGCTGGCAAAAAGCCTGAGCAGAGAAAATCTCCTGTGAGTCAGGAGTCTGTACTTTCAGCACCAGCTACCACGCTAGCGGCACAAGGAGCTGGTGCGAGAAATACGCCAACGAGCCAACAGCAAACTCAAAGCAGCAGCAAGACCAGCAATAGACCAGAAACGCAGCAAATAGTCACAACAGCAGCAAATGCCGAGCAGACGTGTCCTATCTCGGTGCATCTCGTAGAAATAGGCAGCGGCTTCGTCGTAGCGCCAAAGTCTTCATCTTCGCCAACGTTAAAGCAGTCTCCTTCTTCTCAGTCAGCGATGTCAACAACGAGCTCACGCAAACCGTCATCGGACCAGAAGCAGCAGCGATCACCTCGTACAGCAGCTACATTAAACAGCAGTACAACTCCAGACGGCGGCATCGAGTTTGCGCTCTCGCTGATCCAGAAAGTGCGTGAGCGAGCCGAGTCGCAGCCAATTAAACCAGAACCAGAGTGCGATCCGCCACCACCACACTCGAGAAGAGTCTCAGCTGAGAATGACTCTGCACTCCCGTCCAACCGGCACAGTCGATCAAGTTCAGCAAGCTCCACGGGCTCTGTGAAACGACAGGCTCCTGAGAAAGACACGCGACCACAATCAGGAGGAAATGGACGAGCAGCAGCGGCGCCGGCAGTGATTCCAGCTCCAGCTCTGGCAGCTTCAGTAGTTTCAGCATCATCTCGCACGACTGCTGTCAATCCAAGACCCGTGATCATCAAGGCACCGCCTCCACACGATGTCGTCGACTTGGTCGAGACAGCACGGGCAGGACAGATGCCAGCCCCTCCAACAGTTGCTGTAGCAGTGAGACAGCAGCCCGTGCCCGCTCCTCCACAGCCACAACCACAGCAGCAACTGCAACCCATGGATCCAGCGATCTATCAAATGAACAACCTGCCGAGACGGCGCAACCCAGCGCTCGTGATCTTCAACAAGGACGGCACGCTGATCGACTTCAACTCCATGTGGGGCGGCTGGGTCGAGTCCCAGGCGTGGAAGCTTGAAGCGAGCGCCAAGCTGCCGATCCGCGACCTCTTCTACGGTGCCATGGGCTATGACTGGGCACGCCGGTCGGTCACGCGCTTTGGAGCATTGTCGACTCTGCCAAAACGAGAGCTGGCCAAGGTTGCGGTTAACGTGCTGGTGTCGAAAGGCATGCCGCTCATGGCTGCGCAGCGTGCGGTCCGCGAATGCTGGAGCTACCCGGATCCGGTCATGACGTGTCGTCCGCTCGCGGATATCTCGGACATTTTCCGCACGATCAAACAGATGGGCATCAAGATCGCGATCCGCACGACCGACAACCGCGAATGCACGAAGGAGACGCTCGCGCACCTCAAGCTCACGGAGCTTGTAGACGACATGGTCTGTGGCGACGACGGATTGCCTGTAGCCCCAGCGCCAGAGCAGGTCTGGGCGCTCTGCAACCGCCTCGATGTTGGCGCATACAACACCGTCATGGTACGTACGAACTTGCGTCTACTACCTTCACTTGTTTGCTCCACGCGTTATTCAAATTTGCCAATCTAACATGCTCCCTTTGTGGTGTGATGTGGCTACCTCAGGTTGGCGATACACCTTCGGATATGGCACTCGGCCACAATTCCGCGTGCTCGCTGTCAGTGGGCGTGTTTGGGGGCGCCGCGTCGCTCGACGACCTCTCGAAAGAGGCCGACATCCTCATCTCGAGCCTCGACAAGATCACGCGTGTGCTCTTCCAGTACGGCCAGCAGGCGAGTCAGTAGGAGTAGATCAGAGAGAGAAGAGGAAGAAGATATTGGATTATGGGTTGTTTCCGCAGGCATGCGTTTGGCGGGAAAAGAAAGACAGCGAAGTAACGAAAGAAAATGTGAAACCACAGACAGGGTCAGAAGCAACATGCTACGGGCGGGGTTGATGCATCGTTCCTCTTCCTCGCGTGGCCTACAGCGCTGGTAAATGGCTAACGCTGTGGTACAGTGAACTGAACAACAACAACAACTTGCAATTTGCTGAGCATTATGGGTTTTGACACATCTAGAGGCGGTCAGTTTTGCCACGCTGTTAAAAGTCGATTTTTCTTTTGTGGCATAGTTAGTTTCAGCATTTTGGCTACCTGATGATATTTTCCCCTTTCCACAGTTGCAGTCCAGATACAAAGAGAGCCTTAACGAAACAACACCTCAAAAAGCGCGTAGTTAGAGTAAATAAATAAATCTGATTGGCCAACGAGGAAGACATTTAAAAGGAATTTATTATTTTAAACCAGAAGCATATTAAATGGTTTTATTTCAAAAAAATTTGCTCCTAAAATGCACTCTAAATCAACACGTTTTAGGACTCAAATTTTGGCGCTGCTGATTCTTTTTCTTCGTCGTCTAGAGTCTATGAGCTGCCGGACGCTTCTTTCTGCAAGTCCAAGCGTTCTTGCAGTTGGAAGAACTCGTCTTCAATCTTTTGGGCTGCTCTAAAGACACCAACCCAAGTCTTCGATGTCACAGCGACAAATCCAGCTTTCAAGTTCTTTTTCAACTGCTTCATTGTCCCTTTGTGCTTTTTTGCTGCAACAAAATTCTTTGCAGCAGTCCGAATCTGTTCGATTGACTGCAACTCAGGATGATAGAGCGGCATAAATAGCACTCGGTGACAAAAAAGCCGCAATCTCAACAGTCGCATACTTTGGGGGGAGTTCACTCGTCCCGCAAGCGGTAAAAGCTCAGGGTTCAGCATGCTCGAGCTCCAAGGGACCCCGTCTTCAGCAAGTCACTGCTCGACCGCGTCTTTCCCCCAGTTTGTAGTTGGGACGGGGTTCAAGTTTTGAACAAGGTACACAACCCCATCCATATAAATGAGATAGGACTGTAGTCCATCATAACGTTGTAGCAAAGTAATTGAAACCAGCTTTCGAAAATTGTTGCAGCGAGATTTACATGAGAATCATCATCTGTCTTCACAGGCGAGTTTCACATTTTAAAAGAATTACGGGGGGGCGGGCGCGCGGCCCGCGCCCCGGGCCGCGCGCCGCGGGGCGGGGCGCCGGGGGCGCGGGGGGC
>JALBZB010000575.1:0-23243 GCA_038050625.1 Pythium sp. MPC-2022a | reverse complement strand
AGAAACGCGTCGTTGCTCTGCAAGACGCAGGCAACAGAGAACTGTGCTTATTGCTTTGCATCTGCAGGCAATATAAGCACGTTCTCAACCCCGTCACGAGTCCTTGTGGAAGGTGCTCAATACACGCTTCTTCACTCTATGCACTGTGCTGCGTAACTCGGGAATGCCCGGTACATTACGGATAGGTTTACTCATGATTTTAGTAGTATGTGAGAGGACTCAGAAAAGTACCAGGTGCTGACGACCGAGATCCTGAGGAGACCGATCGACGACGCGGTCTGCAAGGAGTGCTCCAAGAACATCAAGCAGAAGAACATGGAATTGAAGGCACAGCTCAAAGCCAGTCTCGATCCCCTCGAACAAAAACCCAGCAGGTGAAACACAGGCAGAAACGTGCCAGCGTTTCGCCTCCCATGCCGCTCGATTTAGGCTCTACTACAACTTCACCTCCAGCTGGGCAAAACCGCACCCGCGGGTCCCTTCTCGCATCTTGTCGCTTTGAGTCAGTGGGTGCTGTGCCTCCTCCTGCCGTCTCCACTCCGATCTTGGCTCCACCTCCTCGAATCCCGCCGTTTCGCCTACTCAAATCCATTCTGGTTCGAAGTAACGATCTAAAATGCACTTGCTCCTTGCGTAACGCAACGCATGGACACCGGCCAACCGCTCGAGTGTCGAGTGTTGTGCATGTGCCAGTGAGCGTGCGAACCCGTATGTATGTAACTATGAGCTGCTATTTGTAACACCAGCGATGCAAGTAGTAGCAGCAAAATCCGCAGCAGTTAAACGATCTCGGTGGCCGCCGTTTCCATACTCGGGCTCATAGTGCTGCTCATTGCCATGGTTCAGCTGATACGCTGCATGATCGTGCGTTGCAGCTGCTGAGCTGCGAACACGAATGCGATGAGTGTCCCACCCAGTTCAAGGCGCGTACTGCCTCGGCAACCTCACACCGACGGGTCGATAAGGGACGAACAACTGGAATGCTGCAGCCACTTGATCCAGCCAGCTCATTGTAACTTTGGGGAGGAGGATGCTCGAAATGAACGAGCGAGCGGTGGTGTATTGGTACCAGATGAAGATGTCGGATATTTCCCTCTGTGGTAGTTCAGTATTTAATTCCTCTTCATAAACGAAATAAAAGAGACCTGTGAACAGGAGTGCCGCAGAGCTTTCCACCTATTGCAGCATCTGTAAAGGTCCAGACAATTTTGCGATTTGAATCTTGACTCATGCAGCATTCCCAAGAGCAAGCTTATTTTTGGGATTCGTTTCACAATTTGCTCAAACCACCAGCAGGGATGGTCACGTACTTGTAAATATTACTTCAAACAGCCGGCAATGTACCTTTCATACCTTTTGGCAATCCTCCTCATTATTGTGACGATTTGTTTCAAATTGTCAAGAACTAATTAGCCATACAAGGGTAGGTTAATACACTCTTTTCGCTTTATTCGCGACGAATTGCGATTTGTTTTCAGCGAATGCCAGTTTTCAAACCTGCAATTCGTTGTGTCATTCAACGGCATTTTCATTCTTTCCGTCGCACTCAAAACTGCTCAACAAAGTGACATCCGTGTAGTATCTGAGCACCGTATTTCTGTAGTGAGTACTGCGGTGATTATCATGTCATATTTGAAACGGATGTGAGTTGTTGTGTTCGCCGCTCATTTCTTACCATCTATTATTTCACAGAACTAAGGCAGGCTTTAAAACGATGACATGCTTGCTGCTGCATTTTGACAGCTCCACGAATAAAGTAAGACGAAGTGAGCTGTTTTTGCGCGCCAAAACAACGAATTATTTTGATGGCATTGCCGATTTGTTGGACGAATAAGCCTGACGAAACTCGTAAAACGGACAATATTTTTATATAATAAAACAAAGCTGCAGTAAATACACCCAACTAGTGTGATCCACTCTATTGATTCCCTGTAAGTAGTGTGGTCCACACTATTCCTGACCCTGAGCGTTTTGCCAGGCCTGCCGCCTGCGCGTGTCTGTGGTCGCCGCATTTTTCGAGGCAGAAAAAACCGCAAAAGGCAAGATTCACACAGCCAAGAGCTCCACCGAAGGAAGCACGCGAAGAGCTACGACCAACGCTAACGCCCAGCAGCACACACCAGTAGTCTCAATGGACGCCCTCCGCCGCTCAGTGACGCACCACGTGTGCAGGAGCACCACGCTGACCCGCCGCCATCACCAACGTCACTGCTGCCGCAGCTTCGCGACAAGCGTGCGACAGGAAGACGAACGAGACCACGATGCGCGCGACGCTAACGAGCAATTCACACAGCAACGAACAGGAAGCGTTCGCGATACTGCTGCCTCTGGTTGTGGGCGTGTGGACGTCGGTGACCGAGAAGCTGTAGAACGCTCGCACTCGTTCGCGCAGGAGTTCGTGAAGCCGCGCATGGACGCGACCTTCCTCGTCGACAACTACACCGCGCCAGCGCTCGCTGCGGCCTATCAGGACAGGTACGACTGTTTGAATGAGTGGCTGAGATCGATCGATTGATCCACACGGATGCTTATTGTGGTGTTGCTTGCTTATGTAGAGAGTACACGCTTCGCTTGTGCGCAGAGCTGCTGAATGTGGGCAAGCTGGACGAATTGAGGAGCGTGCTCCAGCCATATCAAGGTAAACATAATCGATACGTGTGCGCTGATTTTATGGTCCATGAAGCTAACAATTCAATCGTGTGTGATTGCATAGATTTCTCGCTGGAGAAGCACGCCAAGACCACCACGCCCATCCAGCAGGCGTTTGCGCCGCGCCACCTTGAGCGCATCCGCAAGCGCCTGAGTCGCCTGCCACGTCAGATCACCAAGGCGTACACTGCGCGCGCGTCGGTCGTGATTCCGCTGTGTATGTTTGAGGGCGAACCGTCCGTGCTGTTTACAGTGCGATCGCTGACCGTGGGCAAGCACAAGGGCGAGGTGTGCTTTCCGGGCGGCATGGTGGACGCGAACGACTCGTGCATCGAAGCCACGTGTCTGCGCGAGATGAACGAAGAGGTGGGGCTCGCGCCGGAGGTGGTGCACGTGCTGGGCGTGCTGCGCTGCGACTGGTCGAGCGTCACGTCCATCACGGGCATCGCCGTGACGCCCGTCGTAGGTTTCATCGGCGAGATGAGCGACCAGTCTGTCGTAATCAACGAGGCCGAGGTCGAGTCACTCTTCACGGTCTCGCTGCGGGATCTGAGTGACCCGAGCAACTGGATCCGCCGCAGCAACGCCACGCCCGTGTTCACCGGCGGCCCGCACGTCATCTGGGGGCTCACGGCGTACCTCCTGGACATTTGTCTTCAAGAAGTGCTGCTCGTGAGCGAATGAGCGATTGATTGCTAGACGATCCATAGCCTCCTGTATATAAAGCCAAAGTACGTACACATGAATATTTCAAAATGGCTACGTTTTGCACATCATGGCTGCATTACATTCATCCATTAGGTCTCGCAGGCTAGAGCTCATCAAAGAGCTTCGTCAGCTGCTCAATCGACGTCTCCGCTGTCTGCGCCTGCTGGTCCTGGATGATATTGTAGAGCAGCGCGAGGGACGTCGCACTGTGCGCGCCGTGCAGCCACGCACCTTCACTGCTGGGGCCGATCTCGCCAAAGAGCTCGATGACTGCGCCGTCGTTGGACTTGAGGAAGTGTCGGTGCAGCTCGCGCGTGCCGTCTAGCTCCATAGTGTACACCGCCACGTGCACATTCTTCTCCTCGAAGGCCGGGTCCAGCGGGTCTGTGAGCACGTACTCGTGGACAAACACTTTGCGCTGCGAGCCGCGCGGTCCTTTCCAGCGCTTTGCCTGCTCGCAGATCGCCCGCAGGTCCGGGAGTCCGATCTCGCCGTCGTGCGGCACGAAGAAGTCCTCCTCTTGGCCGTGGATGCGGCGGTACACGTCCAGCATCCGGCCGTTCATGTGGATGTGCAGCAGGTACGCGTATACGCAGACGAGCGAGAAGCACGTGAGCGCCGCATAGATGATGACCGTCATGATGACCCCCACGAGGCCGCTGCCTTCTTGCGCGAGGAAGCGCACGTAGAGCTTGAACGCGTCGCCGTCGGCACACTTGCACTTGCTGGACGCAAGCGACTCGATGCACCCGGCAGCTACGGAGCTGCAGCTGTAGTGGTGCATCACAACATCTACGGCGAGCACCAGGTACGGATCCAGCACGGTGGCGAGCCCTACGCAGACAATGAAGTTGGACGCAAAGTGCGGCAGCTCGCCCACGAACCGCTGGCCGACCGTGGCTGAGAGCGCGAGGAAGCCGAACACCAGCACGTTGCCCAGCACGCCGAAGACGATCACGCCGATCTCGGTCGACGTCGCCATCGTCTTCCATGTATACTTGACGAGGCACGTGGTCCACTGCGGCTGGAAGTCGTAGACCGGGATGCGGTTGCCGCGCAGGAAAATCCACTGCATGACGTAGTGCACGTACACGCGCACCCAGAGCGTGAAGAGCAGCAGCGCGACCAGGCGCCAGAACTCGAGCGTGTGGTAGTTGGAGAGACCCAGGTCTACAAGCAGCTCGTGGCGCAGGTAGTAGAGCTTGCGCTGCATGTGGAAGCGCTTCTGGTGTGACGTCTCCACGGACGTGGCTTCGTTCACCGAGAACTTGTAGTTGTCGACGTCCAGCGACGAGCTCTTGGGGTTCTCCAGGTCTTCATCTACGTTACTGTCCTCACTGTTGCTGCTGTCTTCGTTATCTTCCTCGTCGTGGAACTCGCTGTATGCGGACTGGCGGTGGGATGTGGGCGATCCCGAGCCGTCGGGAATTTCGTTGTTTCTGGATTGCTGCTGCTCTTGGCCCTGCTTCTCGACCATTTCACCCGACTGGAGGTACCAGCAGTTCACACAAACCCAAAGAGAGAGAGAGAGAGTAGATATAGCGTAAGCACTCCAATAAGTGATCAGTCCATACTCCTGTTGTAGAATCCAAAGCAAGCAGCGAACTTACATAGACTCGGGTCTTCTTTGGAGCCAGGAACCGCTTCCAAGTGCGGTGGAGACTCGTGAGTACTGGAGCAAATGGGGATCGAGAGGACGAGGAAGAAGGACCCGAAGAGCCTGTTTGATTGCTCTTCTTGCGCTTGACTGAGTGGCGCCACCCGTCTCCATTTTCACTCGCGTCTTCCAGCAGCAGCGTCCGTGATGAAGGGTATGAGCTCACAGCGGAAGCTGCTCCTTGTCCATTTTTCCCAGTTTTCGAGAGTTTGTCTTTTTCAATCCCTTCAAGCGCATCATCCTCGAGAATCACAGTGTCATTGTTGCTTTTCACCACCTTCTTCACTTTCCCAGTTACCGTCGTATGCCTCGTTCGAATCTGGTTATTATGAAATCCATCACCAAAGTCGCTCTTGAATCCGTCTTCGTCTCCGTCTTCCTGAAGAAGCAGATTCTGTCCGCTCCGTCCCTGTTTAATGTGTGATTTCGTGAGTTTCCGCATGTACCGCTGGTGGTTATTCTCGAGTCGATACAGTCCGCTACTCTCGTCAATCTCGACATCGAAATCGTCCTCGACCGCATCACCATGTGGAGAGTAGCTGCTGCTTTTGCCATCACTACCACCATTGTTGCCAGTTCTCGGCAGTCGCTTCTCCAAGTGACTCACTTTGAAGTAGAGGTTGCAGAGCCAGGACGAGAGGTCGCCCTGGTACATCTGCTCAATGTCGCGGAACTTGTCCATCGTTGAGTCCATCTCGCCCTTGAGCATCGGGATCTTGTACTTGCCCTGGATGCACTGGAAGTCGGGCGTCGCGAGCGGCACCGCACCCCACGCCACCACCTGATCGTCACCCTGTTGGTGCTGTCGCTGTTGCTGGCCGTGACGTCGCCTCTGGTGATGGTGCGCAGACGACGAGAGCTGGAAGAGCTCGAAGATCAGCACGTTCCCGGGTCGCAGCGTGCTCTCGGGAGGGCACACGACATACACGTTCTGGTTGATCGCGACCTCGGTGTTGTAGAACCTACCACGGTGGTGGAACGGTCGGGTAAAGTTGGGCTTCCCGAGTCGGATCTGGTGGTCCACACTCAGTGGTAGGGAAGAACCGTCAGTCTCCGGATCGGAGTCATCGCTTTTGCGGCTCTTCTTGTTTTTCTGGCTCTGATGTAGCTGTCCTCCTTTCCCTCTGCTGTTGTTGTGTTTACTCGCTTCCGATGGATTGTACTCGGGATCCCACGCACTCCAGTGCAGCGCGTGACCACCCAGTCGGTCGTACAGAGTGGCGACCATGACGTAATGACCGCTCGGGAGCTTGTCCTTGAGCGCGTTGAGCATCTTGACGCGGATCTTGATGGTCACGGGGATCTTCTGCCACTCGATGCGATATCGTTTCCTGCTCTGCGGCACGCGAGAGTGGGCGAGATCCCCATAGACACGCTGTACGCGAGCCTGTTGCCGCTCCAGCTCGCTCTTCAGGTGGTTCTCAGCTTGCTGAAACACGTACCCAAGCCGCCGCGTGCGAAGTTGCATGGCTTCGACAAACTGCATGCGCTCCTTCACGAGCGCTTCCTGGCGCTTCCTCGCTTCGTGGAGCAGCCGCGCGCGCGCAAACTCCTCCTGTTTGGCCAATTGTACCTCGCGCCGACGATACAGTTCGCTTTCCAGCTCCGCGTGGCGCAGTTTGGCTTCTTCGACGTCTTGCTCGCGCTGCTGGATCTCTTCGACAGGCACGCTCCCGACGACGATCTCGGCGTCGGGGATCACGATCTCAAACTCCGCCAGGTACTCGGGGATCTCGCGCTGCAGCAGTTCTTCGGTGAGCACGTCGATGATCGAGTGGTCCTCTTGGGTTGTTTGCGGCAAAGGAGGCAACAGAATGAGCGTGTCGTCAGCGTCCCAGAACCCAGAGTCCTCGCTCGCGTCCTGCTCTGTCTCGATGTTGATGGAGTGCTCTTCGTGCGAGTACTGACGAGCGCTTGCATGATTCTTATCATTTCGTTCTTCACGCTCGCTGCCATCGTCTTCTTCAGCATCGCCACCGCTCGCTCCATCATTATCGCTTTCCGATCCACGAAGGAGCCTCGTTTTCTCTTCCTCTACGCCGTCATCCGCGCTGCCACCCGCGTATCGCTCGTCCTTAGCTTTCTCTCTTCCGCTGGCATCGTCTCCTGCGCTCGGAGCGAGTCGCGTGTGGGGCCGCTGCATCCTTCTAGCTCTTCGCCTCTCGATGGAGAGAGCGCACAAGGCCTATCCGATACCTGCTGGCATCGTTAAAGAGCGGCCAACACCCCAGAGGCAGCGCGTCCAGAAAAAGAAACAAACATGCGCACGTGCGAAGCGAAATCTAAATGCTGTTTGCTACAAATAGCAGAGGGTATCGCACACTTTACATACACTCACCGTCGCCGACGAGAAAAGACACAATACGTGGCCGCTTTGTTGTTCATGGCGGATGGACACTTCTTTCCAATCTATTTTTCGCCGATCGTAGCACACCGACCGCGAGTGATGGTCGGTTGTCAACCTGGTGGTTCAAAGTTTGATGAGCCTTGGATCCCAATAAGCAACCCGAAGGCTTTGAGTGGAGCTGCTCGCACACCCACTACTGTACCAGCACAAAGCGTCCCAATGCACATGACCAACCAAACAATAATGGTTCTTACGAAAACAATTCCATTTCTTTTTTGTATGAGGATCGAGCGATAGCTTTTAAATACAGAAGCAGGGGCGACCCACGCGTCACCACCCACTTGATACAACAGTGAGCGCCAAGAGCCAGATTTACGATGAGTTGGCTGGTTGGGTACCAGTAGATGTGCGAAGTCGCCACGCTTATCGACCCGTTGGCGTGAGGTTGTCGGGGTAGTACGCGCCTTGGATGGGGGCATTTGTCGCGTTCGCATTCGCAGCTCGGCGGCGGCGCATGCAGCGTCTTAGCTGAGCCACGATGATAAGAAGCACCCCAAGTCCCAATACGGCAACTGCAGCTATCAAGATCGTCTCGGTGGTGCTGATTTTGCTGCCACCGCTGTTGTCGCTGGTGTTGGCGGAGCCGCCGTTGTCGCCGCCAGTCAGAGGAGTCGAGCTCGAGCCCGAGCTTGGGAACGTGGTCGCAGACACAGAGCCCTCCGCGCAGGAGCCTTCCTTGCAGTAGAACGTGACTGACTGGTTCGTCGCGTACGACGAGTAGTACTGCTTGAGAAACGTGTCACCGATGATCCACGTGTTGCTCAGCGAGCCGCTCCCGGTCGGCTGCAGCTCGACCACCACGTACGTCGACTGCGGGATCGGGATCACGTAGTCCGTGCCTTTGAGGTAAAACGTGTAGTTGCCGAACGTGAACGCGAGTCGCGGCAGCGTGGCGCTCTTCGGACACACGTACAGCGAGCTGGTCGACGTACCGCTGCTGCTACCACCGGCGCTCGAGTCGCTCGGGATGAAGCATCCGCGAGGGACTAGGTACGTTCTCGCAAACGAGTTGAAGAGCGCGTTCGGCATCGTGAGCAGCGACGTACCGGTGTCCACGATGCTTCTGCAGCCCGGAGTCGCGCCGTCAGTACTAGAAGTACCGATCGATGACGACGTGCTACATGGGTAGAACGCCGTGTCGTTGCCCACTTGGAACGCCGTCATGCCGATCGTCCAGTGCGCCTGCTCCTTGAGCGGGATCGTGTACGGCTTGAGCTTCTCCTTCGCGATGAACTCTTCGTCGACCGCATTCAGCAACAGGAACGAGCCGTCCGAGTACGCGTCGTCGGTCAGGTAGATCGAGAAACTCGTGAGGTAGTCGATGAACTGGCCGCCGGGCGTCGGGATCGTCGCAAGCGCCTGGTACCCGAGGCCGAGCAGTCCCTGCGAACCACCGGGGAGCAGATTCGTCGTCGACGTCGGCATCACATTGCGACCCTGGGCGATGCCCACGACGTATTTGTCCACGCTGACGTCGCCGATCGTCACCTTGGCATACGTCCCCTGGATGCACACGTTACCCGAGCCGTACTGGATCAGGTTTGATCTCGTAGGACATGTCGAGCTGCAGGTCGAGCCCGAGAGGTACGCGCAGGAGATCCACAGGTCGGACGAACCCGTGTCAACGAGCACGGTGAACGACGACGTGTCGATGATGATGTCGGCAAAGTAGATCACCGAGTTGTAGTTGACGAGCGGCACGTCGTTGCTGCCGGATGTCGCGGTGGCTTGCTGCCGCAGCTTGCGCGCGCCGTTCGTGCTCTTGAAGTCAAGGATGCGCTGGCGCGTGAGCGGAATCTTCTTGCCGCTCGCCAGACTGCTGCCTGCGCTGCCCGCGGTGCTGCTGGAAGCGAGGCTCATACTGCGCGGCTACCGGTAGCGTGGCAGCGAAGAACGAGCGAGTACTGTGGGGAGTGGGTGGGTGAGCGAGTGGCAAGGCGCCGGCAAGTCGGGGACTGACGGGGGACACGTAGCTGTATGCGCTGTAATAGCTTGGCTGGTGATCAGAGAGATGAAGGCGCGTGTGTGTGCCTGTTAGGATGTGTCTGTCGGTTGATGTCGCACGCGGGCGGGCGTTGGCACCAAGAGAGCTCCAAAGTTTTCCTCTTCTTTGGCTGCTTGTCTTTCTCTTTTCTTTCCCTATTGTCGCTCTATCACAGAGAGACACGACTGGCTGATTACGCTATGGTCCACCCAAAACTGGCAAGAGTCACACGGATGAGCTTTTCAAACAGAGGAGCTCGGGCGAATTCAGCTCAGACTTGCGATATGCACACCTCAAACGAGAGCAAATGCTCAAAATGAGAGGGAGAGCGCGCTTGGAGCTCTTCGCAGAGAAGGCAGGCAGGCAGGGGAAATATCAGAGGGCTGTCCAGAACATGCAGATTTGCCCACGGTTAACGCCATGTGTGCAGAACAGGCAGGACGCGTGCCACACACGTACGCGCGATCGGGTCACGCTACGAACTGAAAAAGCGGCGAAGCAACTGGAAACAATCCAGTTGCTCAAACTGATATTTATTTGCAAGGTGACGGACTAAATCAGTAATTTCAATATAAATGATAAATGATAAGTGGAATAAACCTAAGATGTACGTCCCAACCCATATTTATTCTAAAATATCTAAAATGTCTGTCCTGCTACCGAGATTTGCTCAAGTCGCACTTAAACGGGTAAGCGTACCTACGGTTATGCTCGTTGGGTAACCGTTCTCAGTTGAATGGTACCTAAAATGGTGACTCAGGTTGTGGCGCAATACCTCCATTGTTCCAGTCGGTGGCAGCAGCCCCCGAGACCCGAATTGGCTGGCTGTGTGCTGTTTGGAGCTTTGGAAAAGGGGGAAGGCAATCCCGCGAGCCAAGACGGAAGACCAGCAGATCCATCCACCTCATCGACAAGCAGAAGCAGAAGCAGAGAAGATGGCGTCGTACAACACTCCGCACGTCGACGTGAATGGCAACGGCTGGGGCCCAACCGCGCTCCCTGAGCAGTTCCTCAACGTGCCGTACGCGCCGTTCAACAAGGGTGACAAGCTCGGCAAGGCCGCCGACTTCGTCTCCAACTACGCACCGCGCAATGCGCGCTACACGCGTGACCCGTCGGGCGTGAACGCCGAGTTCCAGTATAAGCACGACGCGGTCGAGGACGCCACGTTCCAGCTGGTGGACACGGCCAAGGGCTCGCGTCCAAAGGGCAACAATGACCGTCTCCGCCCAACGTGGAACCAGCAGCGCTTCGGCGGTCGCGGTGGCTCGTTCGCCGCGCGCCGCTTCGGTCCTGGTGCGGGCGCTCCGGACGCGAACGCGCCGGGCGGTTCGTCTGCGCAGCTGCGTATGAAGGGCCAGCAGAAGCAGAACAAGCGTTGGGACCGACTGAGCAACGCGCGCCGCATGTTCACGGGTCGCCGCCGCGACGAGCAGAAGGTCGACCGCATCGCCACCGTCAAGGTGGAGGCGAGCTGGACGATCCTCGAGCAGTTTGAGCTGCAGCAGTTGACCAAGTTGCAGGCGAACGTGCCAAATGTCGAGGACATCAAGTGGTGCGGCTCGCTGAACGAGTACGACAACGCGTTCGACCGTGTGACGAGCAAGTCGAACCTGCGCGTGCAGCGTTACGACGACCGCGACTTCTACTACGTGACGACGACGGACGACCCAATCATCGAGGAGCTGGCGACCAAGGGCGAGGCGAACGTGTTCGCGACGGACGCGATCCTGGCGCACCTGATGGCGAGCTCGCGCTCGGTGTTCCCGTGGGACATTGTCGTGCAGCGCGTGAACAACATGGTATTCTTTGACAAGCGCGACCAGTCGACTTTCGACCTGGTGTCGGTGAACGAGAATGCGAGCGAGCCGCCGCAGTCGGACGACCCAGACTCGATCAACCACCCGGACCGCCTGAGCCTCGAGGCGACGATGATCAACCAGAACCTGTCGCAGCAGATGATGAAGGCCACGGCCAACAAGAAGGACTTCGAGGAGCCGAACCCGTTTGCGAGCGACGACTCGACGCCCGCGACCTACGCGTACCGCTACCGTAAGTTCGAGCTGGGCAACGGCCTGAACCTCGTCACGCGCTGCGAGATCCACGGTATCTCGCACAAGAAGGAGGCCGACCAGTACGTCGCTGCCTACGCGCTCAACGAGTACGACCCGAAGCTCGCCGGCAGCATTGAGTGGCGCAAGAAGATTGACTCCCAGGTACGCATTTTGTGCTTTGTTTTGGTGTGTGTTGGCTGTGGGATGTGGGGTTGGGGCATTGTGTGTATTGCATGCATTGTACATTGGTGTGTTGTGTATTGTTTTGTGTTGTGTATTGGGTTGTTTTGTGTTGTTTTGTGTTGTGTATTGGGTTGTTTTGTGTTGTGTGTGGACTCGATGAATGCCCTATTTTATATATACGCTATTCCTACACTCTTGGTGAGGAGAGATTTGTATCGAGGAGAGTTCGCTGCATTTTTATGTGTGACTTGCTTGTTTGTTTGCTTGTTTGTTTGCTTGTTTGCTTGCTTGTTGTGCCCTGTGATGTTGTACTTTGTACATATACGCTATTCGGATTTTCTCGCGTCAATGGCGCGGGTAATGATGATATTCTTTGAATGCTGAGGGATTTTTTTACATGTTGTTTGCATGGATGTTGTGCTTGCGTGCCCCCAACACAACCCCACAATTCTCAACAAGTCGTCATTTGATATCATGGCAGCACAAACAGACTCACTCACAATTATCGCTTGTTATATTTTGTTTTGTTATTCTAGCGTGGTGCGATCTTGGCGAACGAGCTCAAGAACAACTCGTGCAAGCTCGCGCGCTGGACGGCGCAGGCGCTGCTGAGTGGCATCGACGAGATGAAGATCGGCTACGTCTCCCGTGTGAACACGAAGGACCCGTACTCGCACGTGGTGCTGGGCACGCAGTCGTACAACCCACACACGTTCGCGAACCAGATCGCGCTTAACCAGAACAACATGTGGGGCGTGATCAAGATGCTCGCGGAGCTCATGCTGGAGCAGCCGGAGGGCAAGTACGTGCTCATGAAGGACCCGAACAAGCCGGTTGTGCGCCTCTACTCGGTGCCGCAGGACACGTTCGACGAAGATGACGACGACGAGAACGATGCCTAAGCAGTGAGCGACTTGACTCGCTTTTGTATGCTTGGCTCAATCTCGTTGTCCGACCATACCTCTTCCTTCTTCTGTAGTTAATAAAATAGGCAGCAGCAACAACAATGTGGCGCATATTTTGAATATTTTGTGGCGCATTTTGTGGTCGATTTGCATGATGATGTGCTTGGTTGTTGTCTTGTGTTTCGAGTCCCAAGTGAACAAACATGGCTTCAATTTGGCTCGGCTTGTTTGTTGAGGATTGAGACTGGGCTGTCGCCATTTTCTTCGCTATGCTTGTGCACGAGCATGCGTTTTGTGACAGGTCCACCCACCCGCACGCGAGACTTTCTCATCAAGGTTTACACTATTGATGCGAACGTTAGAACCGCCACAATAAATGGCTGGCGACTGCGCTTGCGAACATGTGCATTGCCTGCCACGTACTCTGCAGCGCTTCCATCTTCCGCATTTTCAGGTCATTCCGTTGTGGGTAATTTTGTGCACCACAAAACAAAAGGAATCGAAAATGGAAAATGCGCGCATTTGTCTCGTTCGCACCGCAGCAACTTGTTGTTATGGCTGCGCTTGTTCTTGTTGCACACAAGAAAACGAACGGCAAAGTCTCACAGTGCTCATTGCTGAATACTTACTTGCTTACTTGCTTGTTCCATAGCCACACACATAGCAAGTGTGGACGTCCCACCAAGAAAAAATCTCCAAAAGCGCCACCACCATAACCGAAGACACAAGGAAGCGCCACTTCACCCTCCATTGACAAGGAAGAGCTTCTTCTCTGCCGCACCCAAACTTGCAAAACTGGCGGTGGTATAAGTACTGGCAGTGTGCCATCAACAAGTCAGCCAAACAAAATAAACAAGCAAATCCAGCAAGTCCAGTTGTGACCGCGCAAGCAACGCAAAGAATACGGCCATCTTGTGTGTTTTGCTCCCCTCCTTTGCATGGCGTATTGTTGACTTAACGCTTCACTGGCTGCCGCTGCCACCGCTTGCACTGGCACCATCCAGTTCCAATTTCACAGAACGACTCGAAAGAAAGAACGAAACCAAGGAAGGAAGCGTGAGCGAGCGAGGGATGCAAAGGCAAGCAAACACACTCACAACGTTGTCAACAAGCAAGCAAGTGACCCTTCTGCGGCAGATCTGTCTGTCTTCCACCCACCACCACCGCCCCCACCATCATTCAGCTGATGATGCAGCTCGCTGCAACCGCATTTTCAGATCGTGGAAAGATCGCATTCGGCATTTTCGAAGACCAATTTGATCAGACTGGCATCAATTTGCACCTGCTGCAATAGGCATTCTACACAAATATGTTTACAGTTTTCGTTCTATAAAGGTGTGGAACACTTTATTTTATAAATTGACATATTTAGACGAGTTTTATGCGACACATAGAGGATAGTAAAGCGAGAATTTTCAGCACTTTGCAATCTTTTCACAGAAGCCATGCACTGAAGAGCTGCTGACTTTCTTTTTCTACTTCGCCAGCTGGGAACTGTTCGTTGTGCCAGATGCCAAAAAGCGACCCCATGTCTATTCCTTTATTCTAAAATGCGATGCATTCTGTTCGCTGCTCTCGTCTAACCAGATACTAAAAAAGCAAAAAACACCTTCTTTTGGAAACTGTTCCGCTTGCGATCAGAGCTGCGACGTGTTCGAAGCGCCACCTTTCCTTGAACTGCACAAGCACCCGTCTGGGCTTTTACGTGTGCGACCAGCTGGCGACTGGCGACGCGACACGACGCGCGATCCCTCCAGATGCATGAAAACATGGCTTCCAAATCGCGGCAACTTGCGGGTTCTTTACGCCATTTGTTCACCCTACTACAGTACCAACGCAACGACGCCGGCCGTTGTTCACACCGACCAGCGCGCTTCTTCCGCTCTGCTCGCTCCTCTTCCACACCCACCCGCGCCTTTGGATCTGGCGCCTTCATTTCCGCTTTGGCTCGCTCGCTGTAACTCAGTCACACAGCAAACAAATCAAGCCATCTGATCGATCCATTCCATCAGCCGCCAGGACTTCTGTCGTTCAATTGCAAACTGCGCGCACACGTCGCAGATTTCGCGCTTTTTCGCGGTTGAAACGGCGCCGCCGACTGTTCCTCATTCCTTCTTTTGCTACGATCAAGACACGCCAGCAAGCAAGCAAACAAGCAAGCAAACAAGCAAACAAGCAAGCAGATCACATCCAGTCAGATCGATCAACCAGTCAGCAAACACACAAAACCTGCCTGTCGCACGCGTCACACACACACGTGGTTGAACTTGACTCTTGACGCCCCCAGAAGCTACGGAGCGAGTGGTTTCATTTCCCAAATAGCAGCAGCAGCACGAAGAGAACTGAAGGAAGAATAGAAAAACAGCAGCAACGCGCGTTGGTTGTCAAGAGAGACGAGAGCGCGTAGTGACCACTTGGCAGATTTCCATCAAGAGCGACAAGAGCGACACCAGAAGACGAGAAGTCAAGAGACGAGAAGTCAAGAGACGAGAATGATGATGGTGAACGAGCTGCACGGCCAAACGCGGATACGCAGAGCGAGCAGCTACAGCAACGCGCAGCAGCACGCGACATTCGCGGTCCCCGGCGTCATGAGCTCTTCGTACCATGACCGGCGCATGGGCGGGCTGTTAGGCGGAGGTGGTGATGGCGGCGGAGGTCTGCCCGCGAGCTTCACGCCGACGTGCGACCGCGAGATGCACTTTGACGAGCGCGACGATGAGGATGACGAGGAAGACGAGAGTGGCGACAACGACACGACCGAGGACGAGAGCGAGGGCCAGCAATATCCAGAGAAAGCCAAACCTGCGGCGAAGGGAAGCAACAACAACACCAAGGCGACCACTAAGACGCGACGACACAGCGTTGATGGCAAGAACGACCTGACGGAGCTGAGCAAGGCGCAGAAGCAGGGCTGCTTCAACTACATTAAGCGGAGACACAGCATCGCGCTCGCGTTCGCATCCAATGCGACCTTGCAGGAGGAAGAGACCGCGTTTGCGGAACCGTCCGAGTCCGGATCGAACTGGGAGTACGCGAAGACCAAGCACGGTGTGACGCTCTACAAGTCCAAGCGCAGTCGGTGCGAAGTGCGCGGCGTCACGCGCGTGAACTCGTCCGTGAAGAACGTGATGTCGCTCTTGGCTGCAGGTGAGTCAACCGAGAGTTTTGCGCACGCGCAGAAGATCCTGGTCGGCGAAGAGAACGTGCTGGAAGCGAGCGTACTCGCGCAGTGTGTCCCATCCTCCGCGTCGCGGTATTTCCACTGTGGACTCAAGCACCTGGCACTGAAGAACCCTTTCGGCATCACGCCGCTGGATCTCGTGTTCCTTGACTACACGGATGTGTCCACAACGCCCGATGGAAAGCTTGTGGGGTACCGCATCATGGAGTCGATCCGCGTGCCAGAGTTTCGCGCCGTGCCGAAATACGTGCGTGCTTCTCTGCGCTGCGAAGTGTACGTCGTGCGCGAGACCGACGTGTCGGGTGTCGTGGAGGTGACGTTCGCCTCGCACCTGGACCCGAAGAGCAAGTACTCATCATCCAAGCGCTCCCACTGGCTCGACCAGGCGGGCGTGCGGCTGAGCAACCTGCGCAGCTACGCAGAGAAGGCGAGCTTCTCGCACAAGCTGATCCTCGAGAAGGGCAAGTGGATCAAGCGTGAGGCGCGCCACCACTGCTACGTGTGCGACGCGGGTTTCTCGTTTCTGCGCAAGCGCCACAACTGTCGTCTGTGCGGCGAAGTGACCTGCGGACGCTGCAGTCGGAAACTGCCAATCCTGGTCGACACGGTCACGACGCGCGTGCGCGTCTGCTTGCGCTGCATCCTGGACTCGCGCCACCAGCCGGACGAGCTGGGACGCTCGCAAGTCTGCTCTGGGTCGCGCCGAGGAAGTGTCGGCAACGCCACGTACATCGCGTACGACGAGATCGACCAGAACCAGCTCGAGGGGGACACCAAGCAATGACGATAATGCCAAGAAAGAGAAGACGACGATGATGACGAAGAAGAAACCCATACACAAGAAGCTTGCGAACGGAGCAGGCACATGTCCAAAACATAGCAGGCGCAAGCCATAATTTTATAAATACTACGCATACTCAATAAACATTGCAGCATTTAGGCGCAGATTGACTTTATCCAAAACAATAGAGAAACCATTTTTATGTTGCCATGCTCGAATGCTTGTGGGAAGTCCTACGGAAACCGAGGTTGCTACTTGTGACCATGCGCTCGCTCAGCTTGTTCGCCAGATCCTGCGTCTAGCTCCAGAGGAATGCTGAAACAAGTACATGTCTGAGGCCAGCCACTGCTCTGGGAAACTCACAGATTTACTGTCGGGGCTCCACTTCTCGAGTCGAACTCGAAGACATGCGCTGGCGTCTTGCTTACGATTTCGCAGAGGCGATGAAAAGAAGTTCCTGTTGGTTGCTACTGGGGAAAGGAAAATGATGAGGTTCCAGGGCCTCGGATCTCAATGATCTCGCGGATATCTTACATTTAAGCTGTTGTCTTAATTTACAACTTCTTAGAAAAACCATGTTAGCAGCCTGTTATTGCGGTTTTTAGAGACGCCAAATAGTTTTGTGTAGAGGGTTGAAATTGTCCTGATTTAGCTTGTAATTTGTATGACAAATCGACACATTTTTGTTTGTTTTGAAAGCTTGTAGCATTTCTTCCAAAATGCATCACTACAAAAATGCGCCATGGGATAAAAAATAATTAGGCAAAATCTCCAATATTAACTATATAGGGCTTTAAGCCTACATTATTTTTAACACAGCATTCTTATGGCTGCTGATGTCAGATCCATTGAAAACCAAATCAACAGCAAAGTCATGCGAGCGTCTGCATCTGCGTCCGCGTCCACGTCCACATTACGCTCGCTCTCGTTGTCCGTGAGCGGCAACCTACCAGTCGTGAACGCGACCGAAGTGGTGCTCGACGTGCTCACGTGGGTCGTCGTCGTGCTGCTCTGTGTCGTACTCTACAGGCTGCACCGTATCTACCGGCGCCGCAGCGGCTACCGCGAGATCAAGCAGGACGACCACGTGCTCTATTCGCAGTCGCTCATGGGCACCAAGGACTCGTGGGAGACGATCCCGCTCGTCGATCGCAAGGCGTGATTGCTGCTCCGCACTGTGCACATCATCGCTCAACTGTGCGCGTGTATACGTGCGTGTGTCCCAACTGCCATTTCTCGCTTCTCTATCCATTCGCGAGCACGGTGAGCTTGGACGCCAGGTCCAAGCACCAGGCGTCGTTGATGCTCAAGAATATGCACGCGTAGTGGGTATAGCATCAAATTTGCAGAAGCGCTGGTTCGAAAGTATAAATTAAATGCCGTGATTGTTGTTTTTGTTGTTGCTGTTGTTGAGCGCGCGTGTTGGTCCTGGCAATGCAAGGCTGGAACTCCTCTTATCCTTGTCCGTGGAAGAGCGCCGCCACTTCCGTAGCTGCTCATCATTCGTACAAGACAGGTTATCAGTCAATATGTCAATCACACGCCGCCTATATTGTCAGCTATCTCCGCATGCATAGCTCAGCTTACCACTTCGGTTGACCGCATTCGGCTGGTAGTCCCACTCCGACGTCGGGTTGCGGTCAAAGTCAAAGATGTTCTTGTTGACAGCGTGTAGCGGCTTCGCATTCTCGCTTCGTCCAAGCGAGGGCTGTCTGGAGCCACCTGGCCGGGTGATCAGTCGAGGTGGAGGTCCGCTGCCACTGCTACTCACTGGGACCTTGAATTTGGAGTTCATCACGCGCGGCGGCGGCAGATCGGCATCAGGAGAGACTGCCTCGGCCTTCGCGGGCGCTGGGTACGCAGAATAGCTGATAGCGCTACCTTGAACGTTGATCGGCGTCTCATTGATGATCTCGACCAGGAATCTGTGTGGTAGATGGCGAGGCAACGTTAATGAACGTCGAATTGCATTATATTGTTTGTGAGGGCGGGCGTGCGACTCACTTGGGTACATTAATGAACTCTTCGTCTTTCCGGTCCCAATCGTAAGGGGTCATTTTGGCTTCGTCGATCACCTTGCCTGCAATGCAACCACATGCATATCCAGGCATAGTAAACGTAGTCAACATAACAATCCACAATGCACAACGACATCTCTCGTGATTGGCGGAACGCACCGTCGGGCGGCATGTCTTCGAAGAGCACAAGTTTGCGCGACGCGCTGAGCGACACGAAGCCATCGTGCCACACCTTGCGCTTCTGTGTCTTGTTCTTCGTGTACATGCACTCGTAATGCACTTCGCTGCGCGACCCAAGCAGCTTCTTGAGCGTCACCATTGCTGCCACTCTGGTTGGTGTTGCCTTTTTGAGTTTCCGATTTGGCGCCAAATCAGCAAGACTGCAACATAAGGAACAGCTTTCAATAGAGCGCGGTCCTCTATTGAAAGGATGAGGGAAGTTCCTATCCTATCGGTAGCTCCTATTAGGAACTCATTATTTTAGGATCGCGAATTAGCGAAACAGGGTCCCTATTATTCGATAAAAGGTTGATACTGTATTTGTCAAGCGATTATTTGCTTCGCTGAAATTGATTGGATAAAAAGAGTTTGTTTTAGCTGACTCTTTGAATACGTGTAGTATCTTGATTATTCACCAATAAACGAAATAAATACGTGCCCCCATAAATTTTGGTGTCGAGGTGAAAAACGATTGTGCTTGACCTGAGCTTGAAGTACAGTGCTAGTACAGTTAAGTTCCAGTTGAATTCCTGACAAGTCTAGCTCAATCTAGCTCGCGCCAACGCCAAGCAACTCCAAGTAACTTGCCCAGACGTCACTTCATCACAATCGGTGTGTCATTCTTAACACCAGCGAGAAGTGCCAGTACATCGACCAGTACCGGGAATTGGAGGGGTTAACGCCTTTGCAATAACTGAAGTGCTTTCTCCTGAACCAATGTTCACGCAGCTATCAGCGCTGGAGTCATACCCTGACCTAGCCAGGACGTGTAGCCTAGAATTGACCTAAATCCTATGTTACTTAATGTTTTATCGTTTAAAAACCTTTAAAGGCTGATAACCAGTCGACCTCGTGTTGTTGTTCTCCATACAACAAATCTTGGCAGTCCCATACTTTAATCCAATCAGCTGCCAAGATTTCTAAAACATGAACAACTGACACTCGCCAAGTTTCTGACTCGATGAAACACTTTTCACGCATCACCAAATCTTTTTGGATATTGGAGGCAGTCAAGCGCGAATAACAACAAGCAATAAATAGCACACAGTGTGCCGGATTTCGTGGACGGAAATAACACAATACTCATGCTCCACATAACACAAATCTCCTTTTTCCGAGAAGAGCTCGAATGACGCTGGTACTGCAGGAACAACCGCCATATATCCGAGTCCGCCGGGCGGCAACTCCAGAACGTCGTACCGCCCGCCGCTAATCACAACGAACAGCAACAGCAGCACCAATAGAAGTGCTCTGTGTGCCACGAAGCTGAAGATTTTTTTAATCTCAAACCGCTGATTTCGTTGTCGTTGGAGACGTCTGTCGCCGAAAATGCCCACTCGCTCTGCTAACATCTACTGTATCGAGGACTTCAGCTGGCGCCGAGCTCGTTCTGTTCTCGGGTCCCAATTTGTTTACACGCAGCAAGCAAACGATACGAGTCGAGAGGAAGAGGTTTACCGCTCTGTAAACGAACCGATGACGGTGGAACAGCACACGGCTACCGTACGTGAGAGCGGATGCTGGATGCTCACTGCATTTGTAGCAAGCAAGGCGCTGACAGATTCGCCTCCTCCTCGTTGATATTGTACTCTAAGTACTTTTTAGCAGTATTTAGCCGCATTTCTGCTTCGTTCTTCGTTTTAGTATCAGCCCAAAAATGTTAAAATGTTAAAACGAAGCAGAAAGTCAAGTTTTCCATTTTCATCATTTTCATGTGACGTGTGTCAATTGACACAGGGCTCCAAAGAATCGACGACTCATCCCTTGTCGCAGACAACTTCAAGGCGACCCATCTCCCCTGATACTCGGCAGGAGTGAATGCGTGAACGACTTCAACATAGAAAAGAAAAACAAACAAAAACGCCTAAGCATAGTGAAACCAAATGAAAATGACTGTTCACGAAAAAAGGGTTGATGATTCTAGAATTTACACGCGCGTCAATCGAATTGGGTTTCCATTGACAAGCCTTCCACATGTGAAAACAGCGATGCCAATCATGCTCTGGGCAATGCCTGATGCACTATGAATAATGATAATAATAATAATAACAATGCTGGGTTGCCACAACGAATTTCACCCACACTCGTGATAGAAATGCTTCCTTCCATCATCCAATTCTTCTTTGGTTGCATTTCCAGCACACATCCCCACAGACACGTGCGGCTTTTGTCGGGTCGAACATGACCCATGACATTTTATACAGCCGTCACTCACGACACTTTATAAATTCTCAGAGGCCTCTTTTAAATCGCATGCGCCAATCAGAATGCGTGGACGCACCAAGCAGCCAATCAGCGCGCGCGCATTTAAAAGGAATGCGCCGGTTGAAGTTGTCGGTCGGTTGAACTCTGCCGCCTTCTTCCCTTCGAGGAGCCCTCCCATGCAGCCTGCTTCAACGCCTTGCGAGAGCGAGCTTCTCTGTTAGATCTTAAATCCACGCAGCCCTCCTGTCCTCTCTCTCTTTCTTGGAGCTCTTGGGCTCTCAAGAGAGCTCTTCGCCTCATACGGCATCATTCCTCAAGTTTCTTCGCAGCGCTCAAGTCCCCGCCAAGAAACGCCCCCAAGCCAAACCAAGCTTTTCGGAAAGCCCCCAAGCTCTTCAAGCCCCAACCTCTCTCCAACCTCATCAAGTCAAGATGGTCAAGTCCGACGTGTACAGTTCGCCCATTGTGTTCGCGCAGGCCGACCTGCGAGTCGGCAAGGTGCTGGAAGCCGTGGCGCACTCGACCTCGGAGCGCCACTACATTGAGAAGGTGGATATCGGCAAGGGCGAGGTGCTCGAGATGGTGATGGAGCACCAGCCGTACTTTTCCGAAGAAGAAGTAATCGGCAAGTTAGTGGTCGTGCTGTGCAACCTCAAGCAGCTCAAGGTCGCAAAGGCCAAGTCCCAGGGCATCATCCTCGCGGTCACGAACGCCAAGGGCCAGTACGAGCTGTTAGAGCCGAGCCCGGAAGCTGAGGTTGGCGAGCGCGTATACGCGGTCGGGGAGGAGCTCGTCGAGCCGGTGACGGCGATCCAGATGAAGAAGAACAAGGTCTGGGAGACGCTGTCGAAGGAGATCAAGACGACGAACAAGTGCGAAGTGATGTTCAAGGACCGCTACCTGGTGCGCTCGCGGGCGGGTCCGATCCACGTCGAGTCGCTCAAGAAGGTCGAACTCGCACCAGCTAAGTTAAAGTAAGTAGTGTGTTCGCACGAGCAGGTCGCATTGCCCAGCCCCAGAACCAAAGAGTGCGTGTGTGCAAGTGTGTATGTGAGAAAGAGAATAGTAGGAGTCCGTAAACCGAAGAAACAACAGCAAGTAAGTGGAGAGGCACCAGTTAGTACCAACCAGTCGGTCGCCCCCACGCAACCCAACGATAATGAAAACCATCGCAACCATTTGCCAATGACGAACTTGTTAGCCTCCTACTGAACCACTGATGTATCGCCTGTATTTCTGGGTCTATGTCGCCAGCACGAAGCTGGCAGATCTCCGCGATGCAGGCTCACCGGTAACGTCGCTAGACTGTCCTAGCAAGCGACTGGCGTTCTTAATGAAGATGTTCTTTGCGGCATTGACGTCGCGATCGTGCGTGAAAGAGCACGAACGACACTTGAGCGTTTCGCAGCGGCCTAGATTATCCTTTACGCATCCGCAACGCGAGCATGTCATTAACGTGAGCTCCTCGCCGCACACAATCAGACGGCCGCCAGCTCGCTCCATCTTGTACTTTAGAAGAACCTTGAACTTGTAGTGAGAGAGGGTCATCATGGCTCGCACTGTTGGGCTCGGCACCTTTCGCCGCGCTCGATGAGTCCGGGTTGCATCTGTCGCGTCCGCTGCATCAGATCGCTCGAACCTTCTGGCCATTTGGGATGTGTGGAAGCTCGGTAGGAGGACTTCTTCGTATTACGAGGCTAACCAACCTACGATCTTGTGATGCATGTCTTGCGCCATTCGTGCCACTCGCCTGTTCGTGAATCGGGTCTTGCGCTGTAGTCGATAGTGCATCCGGTGCCGCTTGCGTTTACTGCGGCAAGCTGGCTTGATCTTCTTCTTGACTTGATGCGCGTGCTTCCCGCCGCTGCTCTCGACCAGAGTACTCAGGTGCACCTTCATTGCGTCCACTCTCTTGAATCATTTCACTAGCTCATCGAGATCATCCTTGATGTAGAACGTTCGGCCGGCTGGGTCGTCAATCATGACGAACTTGCGCACTCCGGGGTCTATGGTGCAGGCTCGAGTGGATTGCGTCTTCCGAAACGCCAACGAACGAGGTACAATGAGGTAGTATTCCCCTTTGCGTAGTCGTTGGAGTTGGACTGAGCGCAGAAGTTCCAGCAGGGCTCACGAATCTGGATTCCTTCCTTCCTCCCAAACCCGAAGAAGGTAGGATGGGAGCGAACGAGCTGCCTCTGTCCCTGCTGAGCCACTGAGATCGATCGAGTTCGAAGCAGCGAACTTGCTTCTGAAGCGCAGCGCTGGAAACGTCGTCGTCTCTCCTTTTCT
>JALBZB010000574.1:0-23259 GCA_038050625.1 Pythium sp. MPC-2022a | reverse complement strand
ACGACCTCGGCTCGACGAACGACAAGTTCTCGACGTCGCTGACCACGCGCGACGTACTGCTATTTAGCGTTTAACTTGGGTGGAAGAGAAATAAACCAGTGTAATGAATAACGAGGTGCTAGAGTGTCAAACTCTGAGGGTTTGCTTTACATTTCGATCGCGACGAAAGTCTTCTTCTTCGTAGCTCCTGGGCCACTGGCGCTTGCACTACCACTACTGCTGGCATTGGATGCATTGCTGATGGTGACGCCGTTGAGCTCCGCGATGATCTCATTGTGCTTGCGCTGCAGCTCCTGCTTGCGCTCGATCTTACGCTGCTGCTGTTGCGTGAGCCCTGCTTTGTCTTCTCTCTCACCTTCATGCAGTGCTTCCAGCTTGCCGACCTCCTTCAGCAGCTTGTTGAGCTTGCTCAGTTCCTGCTTGAGCTCAGCGTTACGCTGCTCTTTGCTGTCACGTGCTTCAGTAATAGCAGCTGCGCTTCTTTCTCTTGCTGTAGAATTGCGCTCTGGTGCTGACGGCATGGGACGCGGCTTGCGTTGGTCAGCCCGTGAATGCGTCGTCTGCTGGTCACTCAACGCGTTTGACGCCTTGCTCTCCAGCGACAGTGACTGGAGCGACAGCTCTGACCCGCTCGCGCTCTTGGGCTGTTGCTCTGCTGCCTCTTGTTCGCGTCGCTAACAGCATACAATGCGAAGAGCCATCGTCTATTCGATATTAGCCCTGCAGATCCTTTTCATCCAAGCGTTTGATCATTTCTAACCACTTACGCGCTGCGCGACGGTCTTGTATTTGGGCACCTCGTCCTGCGGCACATAGCCCTGACGGATGCGGATGGTCTTGCGCACAGACCCGTCAGCACGGCGCGAGGCCGGCACGAGCACCTCGCCGTCCTCCGTGCGCACCGCGCCGAGCGGCAGGAGCTTTGATGACGATGATGCCATTTTTGAGCAAATGGTTGTTTTTCCTTTTCTGTTCTTGATACAAGCCTCTTTCACTGTTTACACTTGATTTCAGTATGCGAGCGTTCCAGTTGCAGGAAACCACCTCAATAGAGAGCGGTCGGCCGAAGAGTGATCGTCACCTTGCACTTGAGTCAATTGCCGTTTGGCGCAATATGCGGCTTTTGGTGGTCCCATTGCTGTCTAGGAGGCGACTTATTTGCTGCGCATTGCCATCTAACGCAGTGAACGTGCGGGCCTCACAACTACAGAATGCCGAAATTTGCGCGCGGCGTCAACGAGCCGAATGGTGTGGGGCTCAAGGCTACCGCTACCGCCGCTGCCACTGCAGGTGAGTTGCTCGCGGCATGGCGCGTGGTGCTCGACACGATGTACACGTCGCCCATATTGCTACTGCCACCACCGCCAGGTGACGGTGTGACCAATGCCGAGTGGGTCGGCGTGGACTGCACGCGCTGCGAGTACTGACGCCACGCGACCTGCTGGTGCACGTGGCGGTGCTGCTTGCGCGCCTTGGCGCGGTACGCGACCACGGCGCCGACGAAGCCCACGACCGCGAGCAGCACCGAGGAGAAGAAGAACGGGTTCTTGAGCAGCTTGTCGCTGTTTGTGCGTCCTGACGTGGTCGGGCCGTCGGACGTGCGGCTGCTATGCGCGCTCCCGTCATTGTTGCTCCTGCGCTTGTTCTTCGAGTCACTGGTCGATGAGCCGCTCGTTGACGGCGCGTACACCTCTTCGTCATCGGCGTCAGAAGTCGACGCTTTCTTCTTCGGCGCACTGGATGCTTCAGTAGACAGTGTTGGCTCGGCATTTGCGTCAGTGGTGGTGCTGATGGCTTTGAACTGCGTGGATTTGTCGCTCGTCCCGTCGACAGCAGCAGCAGCGGCGGTGGCGTCATTAGAATCTCCAGAAGCGCGTGTGATCGCTTTGGTGCCCGAGGTAAGAGTGCCGATGACATCGGTCGCTCTCATGCTGCTCTTGCTGGCTGCCACTGCAAACAATTTCGTCTCAACGGTGAGAACTGATCCAGGAAGTGAATTGGTATCATCATAACCGCTGGCGCTCGGGACTGGCGACACTCTGCTGGCAGTGGGCGATGGAGATGGCGTTGCTGGGATCGTGGAAGCAGGTGGCGCTGGTATAGTAGTTGTTGTAATACTCCCAGACTCGTTGCACTTTAGCTGATGGTTTGTGTCCGATAGCGAACCAGCCTCTGGAGTCGAGCATCCAGTGGAGCCTATCGAGTTGTTGTTGTTGTTGTTGGTGGTGCTGTTACTATGTGGAGATGGCGCTTGAATGTAAGGCGTGTTTGCAGGCGTAGGCGTCGAAGCATTGGATGGAACTCGCGCCGTGGTGACATTCATAGCTACTGGAGTCAATGTCGGCGACGACGATGGCGTCACGGTACCCGTGCTGCTTGACTTGTGACTGGGACTTGGGCTTGATGAGTTGGTGTGCGCCATCGAGTTACCGGTAGGAGCTGGTGATGCAGCAGAAGATGATGACGGCAAGGGCGTTGGTGTGTGGCTGTCCGTCTCAGGTTGTTGTTGCGTGGGGCATTCTGTGAACTGCCATTTGATTTCCATTGGATCCTGGAGATCGCCCGCATCTCTCGTAGCCACCACTCGACTGTACGCACCGGCTGAGAAGCTCAGATCCCCGGCGCTGCACTCTGCGCACTGACCGGATACACGAAGCGTCTCCGTCGCGTTGGAAAACCATCCGCAATCACTTCCAGCGTTCGAGTTGGAGTACCACCGCCAGCGCACCTGTACACAGCGACCACACGCTCGGTTTGCAGCGAAATGAGCGCTATTCACTGCCACGTAACTCAGACTGGAAGCGCTGTCAGCATTTGGCCCGCAGTTTGCAGCATTTGTTTCTCTGGAAGACGCGTCTGCGTTGCCAACGCCTGTGAACTCTGCCTGCGCCTGGACGAATATTGATGACCTGTCAACTTTTCCTAGCATCGTGACGACAGCAATAGCAGCCATCGCAACAGAGCGCAACACTGAAGAGGGCAATTGTCTGCGTCGTGACAAGTGTGCTATCACCATGGTGATCTCTTTATATGTGATATGTAGTCAACCGAGTAAGATGGGAAGTGTGAGAGCCTTAGTGCGTGCATTTGGTGACTAGCTTGCGAGTAGACCGTTCGTTATTTTGCTGAGATTGACTGACGTCATACTGATGAGTGGTAGGCGGATAGAAAGCGTGAATAAGCTGTAACGGCAATAACCGATCAACCCACGCGAAAGAAAGAAGAGTAGCAGCGAAAGAAACGATGGCAGCGCGCCATTTGCTGGCGTTCGCGCCACGAATCAACCGTCCGCCCCACGAATCAACCGTTCGCCCCTCACTTTGCTTGGACCGCTAATAAATAGAAACAAATGGCGCCATCAATCGTTGATATTGAGCCACACACGCGACTGTTTGTTTGTTTGCTGTATGGAAAAAAGAAACAGCACGCGCGTCACGCCTTGTTCCCCATACACATTCCAGCAAGCAAGCTCATGCAGTTTTCTCCATGTCACCGGACAGTGCGTTGCGTTGCACACAGAGACAGCCTGCCTGGCGAAAGCTTCGACTTAGGTGGCGCGAGGAACCAGGCTCGTTACCTAAGCAAGAGGATCAGTTGCGTCCAGCATTCACACACATACACACGCACTGGAAGTCACTTCGAACGGCCAGTATGCTGACAAAGTAGGTTGGCGTCCATATTCGGATAGATCCAGATACAGCAAGATCCGTTGGAATGCTCAGCGCCGCCATATTGATCAACATAGCGAAAGAATCAATTGAGCTTTATCACGTGTAATCAGAGCGACATTCGTGCCATTAACGTGCGAGCGCTGTCAGTCTGTGAACATTGTCTGGTACCGATGTCTGTATTCGGTGGCAGCAATAGTCGCGGGTGTTTTTGCAGATATGTACAGCAAGTCGTCTCTACCAGCTTCAGATCACTCCGAAGTTGATTGTGGCACACCACTCGCTGGACCAGTGCCGCAATCAACAGTGTCACGTTAATCTTCCCCATTCCCGGGCGATCTAGAGGAGTTGCTGCTCATTGGAGTGTGGTGTAGTGCGGTGGTGCATTTCGATAAAAGGGAGGGGAAACAAATCCCTCGTCGCAATCGAAAGTAGGCGACTTGCGAGACTTGCAATACGACTACCCTTTGTCTGTCTGCAATATGCATGAATTATACTTACAGGTGCATTGGCAATGAGCTTATCGACATCAGAACAGAAGAGAGTGGGCTTGCAAAGTCGTACAAGGTGGCAATGTTTGCGCTTGGAGGCCCAGTCAATGGGCCGTGTACCTTGAAGTATTGCTCGTGATTGTGAAACGCGCTCCCGCCTCGCTAACGAGTTGACTCTTCATGCGCGACTTGCCTTCTCTTGCCCGCTTTACCTTCAGCGAGGCTATCTGACTCATGGCCAATTATGATGGATGGGTAGGCAGCCCAGCCAGTCAGCATGACGCCAGTGCATGCGACAGTGCCGTTGAAAATGCAAAGATAGAACGACAAGGAGCGTGGAACGATGCGAGAAGCCGAGTAGCTGTGTCGGAAGCGATCTGTGGAAAACAGGCGCTGGAGAGCGAGAAGCGGAAGTGATTTCTCTCAAATATTAAATGCTGCACGTTCTGGAGCTCACAACCACATCATATCACAAAGACAGTCATGGCGGAGCCAGAGGGTGGTTCTGGCCGCCAGCCGAGTCGCAAGCGACGAGCGAGCTCTCAATTCGTGGACCACAAGACGCATTGAAGGACACTGGATACGACGGTCGTCAAGACAGGGTTCACAGAACTCAGCAAGCACGCCGACATGACCGACTTACTCCAGAAGTACGTTGAGTCTTGAAGTCGGCACGCCTGCGAGGCATCAATATTAGCAACCCTGCACATCAGTCGGGTTTTCGGTGACGACATCAAACTCCTTCCTCTAGACCGAAATTACTTCAGACGGTGCCTGAGATCAATCATGGACACTGGCCTCTCCTGCGCAGACGCTGACCCGAGCCCTACAACACCGTTCGACACTTCTCACTGTTCCCACTACCTAACGACTACGTCCCCATTGTGCGAACTCCAGCTCTGACGCGCTTATACGAGTATACCGCATAACAAACCGAGCAGAACTTTGCGGTGAGTGTAGCAGATATGTTCCTTAGACGCCTGGGGCGCTGATTCTGCTGCAAGACCTACAAATCCGCATTGAGGTCGGGACATCCCTACTTCATCATCAACGAGGCCGCGATCATCAAGTCCCTGGTGTCGGTGCTACAGTCCGTTGATAAATTATAGACGCACCCCCTCCGCCTCTGGTCTCGTATGGAAGCTGTGCGATTTCGCAAGTGGTGTTGAAGTATGACATCATGGAGACTAAAAAAGGCATTTACCGCCTTTTTTGTTGGAAAATTCAATCTCAGCTTTTTGAAATTTTAAAAAACCAATGTTTATTTGTTGACAAATTATAGACGCACTTTAGACAGGGTGACTTAATAGCCACTGGGAGCGCCGTTCTTGATGATCACTTGAGCCAAACGTGTCGGCATCGAGTCAAAGAGCGTTCGGAGGTAGCCAACGTCGATTTTGACCCATGCTCGCACGATCGTGTCCTTTGAAGACGCCTTCGAGAGAAATTGGCGGTTGGAGTACACTTTTCGAGCGAGAACACCCCAAACATTCTCAATTAGATTCAAATCTGGACTCTTGGCGGGCCACTCGGTCGCATCGACACTCTGCTCCTCCAGGAAGCGCTTGGTGGCACCAGCAGTGTGAATGGACGCGTCGCCTTGTTGAAAAACGACCCCGTCCAAGTGGTCCTCTTGGAGGAGGTTTTCCATAAAAGGAAGCGCCGTCTGCTGCAACGTCTCGATGTACTTCGTAGCGTTCTGTCTTCCCTCCAGAAAGACGATGTCGCTCTTGCCGTAGTACGATATCGCAGCCCACACCATGAGACTGCCGCCCCCACTCACGCGCCTCGAGCGGATCTGAGGGTCCGTCCGCAAGTCGTGCTAGTAGTATCTGCAGCCGTCTGGCCCGTCCAGATTGAATTTCTTTTCATCTGAGAACAGGACAGACCACCACAGGTCGCTGCGGTTGAGGTGGTGGACTGCATACTGGCGGCGCTTCTTCTTGTGGTGCGGCTTCATGGCTGGCTGGGGTTTGCGCTTGACGTACTTGGCGTTACGAGTGCTGTGAAGAGCCTTGATGACGGTGGTGTAGTGGGGTTTCTTGGGCAGCAAGCAAGCGATGGCTCTGGAAGACAAGCCGTCGTGTACGGTGAGACGAAACGCGTGACGCACGTCAATTTTCTTCAGAACGGCATGCCGCCCGATCTTCTTCTTCACTCGCGGGGCACGCTGACTGCTCAAACACGTGCGCACAGCCTTCTCGCTTCTCCCAAGTCGCTTTGCGATCCAGCGGCTGCTCCTCCCTTCGCGATTGTACACCTTCACTTGCCCAATCTCCTCGCCCCTCGGCATCGCGCAACTTCTCGAATGAAAAAGAAAACATGTGGAATCGATCTACAATCGTTTATTGACTGAATGGACCCATTTATTACCTAAACGGTCTTATTGTTTTCGTTCATTACAAATATCACCACCGTGCGTCTATAATTTGTCAACAAATAAACATTGGTTTTTTAAAATTTCAAAAAGCTGAGATTGAATTTTCCAACAAAAAAGGCGGTAAATGCCTTTTTTAGTCTCCATGATGTCATACTTCAACACCACTTGCGAAATCGCACAGCTTCCATACGAGACCAGAGGCGGAGGGGGTGCGTCTATAATTTATCAACGGACTGTATCTTTCGCGAGCACCCAAGAATCCTCTAACGTCGAGAGCTTCATTGCCACGCTACAACAGACTCCAGCAAGCCCCGATTCCGAGAGCTGAACGACACTGGTTACAGAGGCTCGCTGACGATGTTCACGACATGATCGGCTCGCTGCCTCTCTGTCTGAAAAGAAAGGCCCAGTGAGTACCTCCCATTCTTGTTTTCTGTTCTTTGAGATCTAGGGCGCCACAATCAGTAATTAAGCCGGGCAGACGAGGACAACAGAAGAGCGCTCAAGCTGTTCACTTTGCTACTCGTCAAGTGTAATGAACCTCAAACAGCCATTACATAAAGGTAAATCGAGCTTCTGACTCGCGTGCGTCACGTACCCTTCAGCATGCGTTGCGGCGACAATTGACAAAAGGATTACGACACAACAAATCCCACATGCTCGTGTGACGTCATTGGATGTCGTCACGAAAACGTTCTCTGTGCCAATCAGTACAAAATGTTGGTCACATGTAGTAATCAGTGCAAAATAATTGCGTCATGTACTAATTAGGCACGGAATGATGGTTCCTGCTTGGGGAACTGGACTGGCGACGTAGCCGACGTGTCACTAGAATTTAAAGAGCGTGGCGTGAGCCACTCACTTCGCTAGGAATTTTCTACGGCACTTGAAGTTCAAGTACCGCTGGTTTTAACCTCAGTGTATCCAAGGTTTTATGTATTTGGTTCATATGTATTTCTGCATGTGTAGGTTTTATTGGTAAAACCTCTAGGAGCCCTTCGGGTTCATTGTAAGTATCGACAGGAATCGTAACACCATTTCAATTCAGTTGCAATTTTCTTCCAAGCCCTCAAGTCATCCTTCCTCCCTCCAAGTTGGGTGATGCTTTCTCTATCGCATAAACGTGTGTGCCGCGTTTGAGGAAACTGTTGTGAACAGTATCCTTCTTCATCAAGAGGCTGAAGCTCATGAACTTCACGATCGACAGCATGATTCTGAACTGCCTCAACAACGAGATCAACACGATGCGTGCAGACCGCGACGATCTTCCCAAGGAAGACTGCAATATCGATCTACTTTTTCCTCAACTCTGGGCTTACTACTTTGATTTTAACCGAATCGCGCGCTCGTCGACGAAGAAGTTCAACTCCTTCCTCGTCATTGACGGCATAAGCGCGTCTGCTACTATAGTTTGGGAAAAGAGAGGTAGAGAGCATTCGAGTGAGCAGAGTGTGGCGAGCCCGTTCACTCGGGCGGACAGAGTGGTAGATGTTGATCCAGGGAGAAGTCCGCTCTTCACTGGCGTTGTGCACAACCAAAAAGCTCTGAAGGTGCTCTTGCCACACTCCCAGTGCAACAGCGTCAAGCACGATACCCTTTCGTGGGGAAGAGCACAGTGGCACTTTGAAGCAGACCACACGCACCGACGCAACCTTACGAAGCACTGAACCAGAAAGGCATCTGAGATCCCTAGATTCAACACTGACGTCCAAGGCTTGAAGATGACAAACCTGAGAGCCATCGAGCAGCACGTCCTCCACGTCCTTCTCAATTTCCAAGCAATCACCCAGTTCTACAACGCACGCCGCTTCAAGCGACTAAAGTGGGAGACGTTTATTCGAACAAAGAGAGCGTACAACAAGATCGCCTCGGTCTCTAGCGGTGTGGGGGGTGCAAGGTTTCCTGCGGCAGGAAGAGGGTGCCCCGCGGTTCCGACTAGCATGTTGCGCCGAAAGTCGGGAACAGATTCACAGCAGTCGATTAGAACGAGTTCCGGACATCCAAGCTCTGCTGCGCCTGCCACCAAGCGCTGGAAGCACTGCACGACCCCGATACAGGCGGGCAATCCTGGGGGCTGCGCATTTGTTCCAACAACGCATGTTCTCGCAGCGTCTGAGACCGCAACGTCTAGGCAGCAACCAACATTTTCACCCTCTTTCTCTGCGAAGTTCGAGGCGAAGAGCCACCGCCAGCTTTTAGGAGAACACGGTAGAAGTAGCCAACCTGGTTGCTGTCTGCAGTGGTCAGTAAAGTGACGCTCGGAGTCGTGTGGTAATGCCAAATACCAGTTAAGCTTTCTCTTGTCTGACTCAGAATGAGCTCAGCTTAAATCAGGTATGGCATCTGATCTAAACAGTCTGAGTCTGTTTCTCACTTCTTTTCTTTGCTGTGGCACTCTGTGCTCGTTCCGCTTGAAAACAAAAACAAAAAACAATTGACGCTGAATATGAGCGAAGACGAGTTCGTCGTGCTACTCGAGCACGCGGGGATCACAGAAGTCTCGGACGACGGCGGCCAGGAGTTCCTCGAGAAGAACTTGCTGCTCGATTGGCTCGTGCGCGAGGGCATCGAGCTCTTCGGCGCCAAGTTCCTCTTCCAAAACAGAGGAGACGATGGTGCCAGTAGCAGCGGCGACGAGCAGCTCCGTGATGGGGACGAGCACAATGCCGCGGGTGCAGCTGCTGCTGGCGCACCACCACAACCATCGGATCCGAGCGCGTTGGGGCTCATGGCGGAAGATCAGCCGCGCTATGCGCTCGCTCAACGTATCCTGGACCGACTCGTGGAGCGTGAGTGGCTCTCGCCAATTGAGTTTGATTATGACGAAGATGAGACCGAGGTGGGTGAAGGCTTTGAGAAGCCGATCGCGAGCTCTTTGATGGAGCCACGCATGATGATACAGCCCCTTTATCAAATTACTTAGAAGTCACGTGTATCTCAGTCGTCTCACCCCTGTGCGCATTGCTGTTGTTGTGTGTGTAACTGGCTGTAGGAGTGGAAAGCGACGCTCTTTGGGATTCGACTTTCGACCGCCGAGGCGTACAAGATCTACATTGAGAAGGACGCGACTGTGAGGGTGGAGATACGCGCTCTCTTTGTACAGATGTCTCTGTATATATATGACATGCAATGTTTCTCACGTTAGCGATTATACGTCGTGTATGATCCTAGGAAATGAACCTGTCGGCGAGTGGATTGAGTCTCCGCACACAAGCACTGATAGCGGTGCGTTCTGCGTCATGTGCTCCATGACGCTTGATGGATGATTGGTTCCTTATCCTTCACACTTTGTTTGTATATTGAACAGCAGTCCCAGAGCGGCGATACTGAAGAAGTGGTGCCGGTCAATGTGAGCATCCATCCGCCTATTTCGTAACGTACCCATCCATTCCCAATGTGACTGCGTGTCTTTCTCACGCCTGTGCATGTTGTTGCTTCATGGTGCGTTTGTGATTGCGCCAACATCAGGACCCGGACGGTGGGTCCCAGCTGCGCATCCGCGAGAAGATGTGGCAGGACTGCTTCCCGATGTGCTCAGAGAGCTGCAAGCAGATGTATTTCGCATTCGAGAGCCCCGAGGTGATCCTCTACTCGACGCTCGGGCTCAATCTCATCAGTAACGGCATCAGCAGCGTGCCGGCGTTCTCACGCGACCTCAAGACCATGGGCGTGAGTGCCGAGGACCGCACGGTCATCGTTGGTTTCCTCGCGCGAGCATTCCCGTCGGAATGAATGAACAAACGAGAATGTGGGTTACCTCTTTTAGTTTTGTGTAATTTAGAAACATGGTGGTGGTGAAAAGCAATGGAGTTCGATTTAAATGAAATGGTGTCTGTTCGATTGATGTTACGATGGCATCAAACTGATAATGTGGTCTCCACTAAGCGGAATCGATTTGCGGAATACTGTGCTATGCTGTGCTGGGCAATCATGCAGCTTCAAAAAAAATAAAGAGAGAGCTTGAGCGAAAAAGCTACGAGCACGAGAGGCCAAGCACGAAGCCGCCGGTGAAGCCCGCAGACGATGGCAAGTTGTACTTGAGCGTGGTGACGAGACGGTCGAACCAGATCTTGAAGTCCTTCTTGGTAATCTTGCCGTCACCGTCTGGGTCCACCGCCGTGATCACATCTTTCTCGACCTTCTTCCAGTTGATGTCGATGTAGCCCTTTGATGACGCGACCTGCGCGAGCACGAAGAGCGCGCCGATCGTGACCGCAGCGACCTTGCCGACCTGCTTCAGCGCGTAGCCCGAGCAGAAGCCGAGACCGCTGCCGAGTGTGATGTCGCCAAGGCGGCTCGTGAACTGGTCGATGAGCCAGTTGACGTAGTCGTCGTCCTTCTTGTCCTTGCCGCCGTTGCCTCCGGCTGGTCCAGCGCTCTGTAGAAAGAAGAAGCAACACACAACATTGTGAGACGGACGAATTGGCTAGAAAGAGGTGGTGGCAGGTTGGAATGAAGCCATTCATTCACAGTTTGACGTACGAAGAGGTTGAAGAGCGCTTCCTGAGACAGTGCCGCTTCTGTTATGGGGTTAACACATTCGTGTGAGCATCGTCATATCTGTACAACGCAACCATAACACAATGCAAAACAAAATGAAGAGCTCACCTCTGCTCAACGCGGCAATCAGCACAGCTCCAGAGAGCACAATGGTTGTCGTGCGGTGGCCCATGATCGCTGGGCGGGCTGCAAAAAGAAATCCAGTGCAACATTCAGCAATTAGCACCGATTACGTCCACTTTGCTCGCATCATTGTCTCACAGCTAACAAGCAGCAAAACGTACATGGAAGGCGGAGAGCCAGCGCCTGCGTGTGCAGCTTCTTCTTCGACGAGGACGTGGCGGCGTTGCGCACGCCAAGCTTCATGACCTGCGGACGCATGAGCACTGCACATCATACCACAACGTCAGTCACACACCAGTCCTCATAGAGAAAGAAAAGTGAAGAGCGATGGCGCTGCTTCTTCGCGCAGCGAGAGTTCTTTTCTCGCTGCGCGTTCAACTCTTCAACTTGCACACACACACACGTACGCATTTGGGAGCGATGGATCGACATGGTGTTGTTTGGAAGGGGGTTCTCTTGTCGAATGTGGTTGAAGCGCTTTGTCAATTGATGGGCGTGGAGAGCGATCGAGTGGCGCTTGTTTGCTGCTGGGCGGAAGTGAATTGGAACTGAAGTTGCCGAAGTGAGCTTTCAGATTGGACGGACATGGTGGCAACGACGCACCAAGCTTGACGTTTTTTTGTACAGAACGAGTCGAAAAGGGTTGTCAGAGGTTGAGACATGTCTATACAAGTTGTTTCCTGTGTTGAAAGGAGTCGACTTTATGAAAGCAAATTACAGTGCACCCGCATTTGACAAAACATATCACGTATTGTAGTGATATTAATAAATACACGAGTGTCATAGCAAAATTGGGCGAACCGGTTCAACCGAACCGGTCCCAGATCTTGAAGAGACGGAAGAAAAGGAACCAAAAAGTTCAACATGGGCATTTCCATATTAAGCACAACAGCCCAACGTCACCAGTGATAAGGAAATAAGCATGGAGAGCAGCAGCTCGTCGATCTCACTTGCCTCCGTGAAGACATGGCACGAAGTGAACCCATGCAGTATTCGATCCACAATGCCCCCCGCCACCAACAATGACTCCAGCAGCTCATCACAACCACCGCCACCAGCTTTTCCCGTCAACGTGTCGATCAACGAAAAGATCTCGCTCTGGAACGGCGCGATCTGGCGTCTGAGCATGGACGCAATCACGAATTCAACAAACGAGCAACTCAAAGACACGTCAGGGCTCTGCCGCAAAATCCTCGACGCCGCGGGGAAGGAGATCTGGGTCGAGTGCGAGGCCGCGGGTGTATGCCGCACGGGTGAAGCAGTCATCACGCGCGGCTGCCAGCTGCCGGCAAAGTTCATCATTCACACTGTCGGGCCGCGTTATAACCTAAAGTATATCAACGCGGCGGAGAATGCGCTGCACATGTGCTACCGGAGCACGCTCTCGGTCGCAAAGGAGGAGCGTATCCGCACGGTCGCGCTGAGCTGCATCTACACGAAGCGGAAAGGGTACCCGCGCGACGAAGCCGCTCACGTCGCGTCTCGTAAGTAGCGCTTATTTTTGTTATACAACGTCAATGACACGTGGTTAACCATGTGGATCCTACACTTGTCAGGTACGGTGCGGCGCTTTCTCGAGCACTACCATGCGGATTTTGACCGCGTAGTCTTCTGCGTAGACACGCTGGAGGACCAGATGATCTACGAGTCGATCCTGCCGCTGTACTTCCCGCGAACTAGAGAAGACGAGCTCAAGCAGGCAACACGGTTGGCGCTCCGACATCTCGGTATATGTCTCTGTGGATTAACAACTTATTAATGTCCAAAGCCTACCATATATACTGACAAGGATTGATCCTCCATTAGGTGATGAGTTTGGGGAGCCAATCATCGAAGAGCGCAAGATCCGCATTCGACTGCTCGGCAGCTCCAGCAGCAACCAGACCGAGCGTGACGATGGTGAAGACGATGGCAATGGTGAGTATGTGTAGTTATCATAGCTCTTCGTTGAAGCCCTGCCTGTGCTTAATCGTACTAACACCGACCACGTACCGTTTTAGACTCGACCGATGACGAAGAGACTGCGATCCAGGACTTTCGAGAGATGTCGATTGACCCAGACACCGAGCGCCTCGAGCGTTTGCGTCAGCTCCAGGAAGAGCGCGAGAAGCGCGCGCTGAAAGCCCAGGCAGCGATCAAGAACGCGCCGCTAGTCAACTACCAAATTGCGCTCTCGAAGGCAAAGAGCGAGGATTTTAATGACCTGCACAGGCTCAAGTTCCTCTACAACGCCGGTGTCGACCGCTCGGGGTCGCCCGTGATGGTGTACCAAGGCGAGAACTTGCCCGTGGATGCCGTGGACCTGGATCGTGTGGTGCTGTTCATCATCCAGAGCATGGACGCGGTTGTCGAGAACAAGTACAGCGTGCTCTACATCCACTCGGGCGTCAAGGATGAGAACCAGCCGAACGCGTCGTGGCTCAAGCGCCTCTTTCGCATCTTTTCCTCCAAGTACCAAGCGAACCTCCGCTTTTTCTACATGCTGGAGCCCACGATCTGGCTCAAGCTGCTTATCTTTGTCTCGAAAGGGTTCGTGAACAGCGCGTTTTACAAGAAAATCGTCTACCTGTCTTCCTCGAAAGACATTGATAACATCGCGGATACGCTCGAGCTTCCGCCGCACATTTACAAGAAGAAGGAACGTGGAGAAGAGACCTCGAACCAGGACGCGAATATTGCGACGGAGACCCAGAGCGCAGATGCTGAGTCATCCAACCAGGGGGATAATGAAGCCGTGCTGTAAGATGTGTGCTATATATTTATGAATGATGATGACGATTGATGAAGCTGCTGGAATTTTTCACCGCAAGAGATGGTTCTACCCCATGCACTCACTCTTCACTGCGGAAATTATTTCCTGGTCACCATCACTGTGAGTGTGTGATCTCTAACCAAAGCCCCAGCTTTTCTTCTTATGCAAAGTGCTGCTGAACCTTGGACGCGTGCTGGACGATGAGGATCGACTGCGCGTCCGAGCCCGCGACCAGCGTGTCCGACTCGGCGTGCAGATCAATGGCGTTCCACGGGAGGAAGCCTCCTGCGACAGGCTCGACATGGAGCATCGCTGACTGCTCAGTCGTGTGCTGAGCGCTGTTTCTAAAGCCACCAGTGACTCCAGCAGCGTGCTTATCGTACTCGACCGAGTCTCGCGGTCGACCGCCACGGTGGAAGTCCCACGACAGCACGGTCGAGTCGTCGCCACAAGAGAACAGGAAGCGTGGGCTAGCGCTGTGGAGCTTCAACGCGCGCACTATTATGATACACAAGGTAGTCAGTGTCAACCGATTTCACCAATTCCCATGAAGAAAGCTAACGACAAAGTTGATACCTGCACGTTGGTGTTTTGTCTCGGTTCGGAATGGCGCATCAAGGCGGCGCTGGTCCCAAAAGCACACGCGTCCATCGTCCGAGCCAGTGATCAGCAGCTCCGGTCGCGTCGGGTGGGTCTCGATGCTCGTCAGGATCGCGCCAACATGAGGACTGCATATAAAGACATGAAGAGAAGAAGATAACATAGGTCAGTCCACTGCGCCTTCCTTCAGACACGCCGACGAATTGCGATTGGCTTGGTCACTTACTCGGAGGCAGCGAGGACTGGGAACGACTGGTTTGACGCGATATCCCATATGCGCAGTTGGCTTCCAGGTGCAGATCTGATTTTGCAAGCAGCACAAGATGAACGAGAAACTTTGTCAGCTCTGAGATGGATGCTAGTGATCAGTTGAAGGAATTCCAGCCGCACACGTACCCGACGGTGGCGACAATCGAGTCCTGACCGAGCACTTTGATGCCGTTGATAGCGAGGTTACTCGAATCCTTGTTCACTGCAAAATAATGGAATAGTTAGTGCACCAAGCACAAAGGAAGCGATACGATACGGTTCTACACATGTCACAAAGAGCAGCAAGAATGTACCGATCTTGTTGACACTCATGGCGTGGTCCAGCTTGAGCCACGCGACGCCGCCAGCCTCACTTGCAACCACGATCGTGGATTTGTTCTCGCTGACGTCCAGGCACGTCACGGGCGAGCTTCGGAAAAGGTTCTCCCATTGCGGAATCGCCTAATAAACGATAAACATACACACAGGTCGCTAAATAAACAATACATCCATGTCGTGTATGCAGCAAGGAAGCATTCGCAATGAGCGTTCACTTACAAATGGAGACAGAGGGCTGTCACTCACGACCGGAGCAGCGATATCCGCGTCATCGCTCATGCCATTCGTAGCAGATGTATCGGACACGCGGTAGCAGAGCACGCTGCCGTTGGACGACGCCGTAAAGAGTAAGTTCTCGCCTTTCGTCGCGACGAACTGCAGCGCGTTCACGTCACCCTGGTGCGGTGACTCCGCCACTTGGCTTAGCTCGCACGCGCGGGCTTCTTCAGGCTGTCCGAACTCTCTGTGCAGCTCATTTTCATCGCGGGTTGGGAGGATCGGCAGGTGCAGCGCGACGTGGTTCACCTGATCACACAGATACAGACAGACAGCAATCGCAATTAATTTCCCAGTAGTGGTGGCAATTGAAACATCACGCAAGCTCTCTCAATAGGCAAAGAACGCACCTCGTTGTCCCATCCGCCAGCGGCGATGAGCGGCAGAAACTCGAACTGGTCGTGGGCCTCGGACGAGCGCACGTCCTTGACGAAGCAGAGCGCCTTGACCTTCTCGCCCACGAAGTGCGTCGAACTGCGGGAGCTCATACTTGCTAGCTTTGATTTTTGTGCTTGCCGATTGGAAATGGAGAGCCCCCCTTCAAAACCGAAATGACTGTGCTGTATCGACTTGTGAAGGTAAAAATGTTTCGCTTAACCGACAGTTTCGGTATTCTCAGCTGATGGGAAGATACTCTATGAGCAGCTCAAAATGAATCCGGATACGGGAAACCGAATGCTCATGCATGTGTTCATTCCTCTGCTGCTTAGTTATCAACTACTGCTGTCGCTGCTGGTGTGACTACCAGCGCCATGTCGTTGCGGTGGGGCTTGTCCGCAACAGGGTGGCGGCTCTAAATCTACTCTACTCTGCTACGCCAAACGTGTGCCCTCTCCTACTCTTTGCTCCCTACCTACTGCTGCTTTCCGCTCGTCTCAACATCTTCGCCCTTTTCGTCATCATTCGTTTGCTCGCTCTCACTTTCGCCCATTCGAAATGCTGCTTACTCGGCTTTTGGCGCGCGGCGGCGCTTTGGCTTGCCGTTTGCGACTGGAGCAGACGCCGAGTCCGACGCCGAGCCTTCGTCCTCGTCGTTCGCGTCTTCGATGACCTTCTCGCCCTCGTCCTCCGAGTCGCTGCGGATATCCTTCTCCACGTTGCCGTCCCCGAGCGCCTTGATCACCATTTTGACGATGAGCACGCCCCAGTAGACGTGTAGCACCAAGAGTAGCAGCAGGAAGCCGAAGAAGACGACCCACAGATAGTACCAGGTTGACGCCAACACTCCGTGGAGCGACCCCTTCTCAATCGCAGGCTGCACGATATCGTCCCAGCCGAGCGTGTACACGGAGTAGAGGATGTTCTTCGAGTAAAAGTACCAGCGTACGATGAACCACACGACCGCAAACGTGCCGAAGAGGATATTCGCCAGCAGCTCGCTCTCCATGTACACAAACACCTTGGCTGTTATTACACGCAATGCGAAAGAAACGTGTGAACCCATCATAAGTATCTCTCAAATACGCAAGCAGTATCAATCGCAAGCTTATAAAGCACGTACCAGCCTCGAGGAGCAAGTCATTGACGTCGTGGATCATGAGCACGCACATGCCGACGCGCGTAAGGTCAAAGTAGTACGAGAACATCATGAGCGCGATCGTGGCGAAGTGGTGCAGCAGCATCTCGGCGTTGTCCTTGCGCTTCACGACGTACTGCTTGCTCGTGATGTTGAGCATGAAGTCGATGCCCTGGAACCAGTACGACAGGTAGATCATGTAGTACCACTTCAAGATCTCGGGCGTCGTGTAGGGAAAATCGGAGAAGTAGCCGCTCGGGGTCATGAACCAGTCCTTATCGTGGCCAATGTATAGCCCGAATGCAAAGAACGAGCCCACGGCGGCATTCTTCCAGAGCGATTCGCGCATCTTGTCGTACTTGTCCTTGGTCAGGAAGCCGCGCGACACCATCTGCGTCACGACGGGGCGGATCACGAGGTTGTCCCAGAAGAAGTGGTAGCCGTAGAGCCCCACGAGGCACGTGCCGAAGCGCTGGAGCTCGCTCAGCGGCTCGCACTCGTTGAAGTAGCACGGCATTGGCAGTGGTGGTGATGGCGCGTGCTTGGTGTGTAGCTCTTCGGGGCTTGCGACTGATTGACTGGAAGGTCGGGCGGTCGCTGGCGTTCTTCTGCTGCTTCTTCGTCCGTCCGCCAATGTGAAAGTGACCGACCAAAAGATGCGGGTGTGCGGACGGGCGGGCGGGAAATATCCGACTAAGTGCGAATTATTTGCGCCCCACGAATAACGACCGCGTTTTGGGTGGTAACCGCCCTTGAACAACAGGTACCTTTATCAAAGCGCATGCTGTTTACATCTGAAGAGGTACTGAATTTCCTATTTTGTATTTTGAGCATTTCGTAGCAGGTTATTAGGTTTAAGAGCACATTTAAACGGTGGGATGGACCGGTGGAATAATCCATTCATTCAATCACACGCCATACTCATCACACCCCCAGCCGTGATCCGACTTGTGATACTGGATTTGATCATCACCTTGACCATGCCATGCGCCTGCGCCTTCCAGAGCATCCAGCGGCGTAGCAATATTTCGACCGCACCCAATGCGTCCTGCCCGCCGCCCACTTGAAGAAGATGTCACCCGCCCGCCCCTGCGTAGACGAAGCGAGCGAAACGATCGCCCCGCCGCTCCATTATATCGGTGGGACACGAAAGTGATGGCTTCAGTTTGTTTTCCTTTTGTGTCGTGGGGAATGCGACACGTTCGCTGAGACGCACCGGCGCTCGTTACTGGCGATCTCGTGCGGCTGTCGTGGACTGTCTTTTGGACACACAGTCTGCTCTTCATGCAACGCCAATGCTCAATGGAGCTTTATCAGCGGTAAGCTTTGAAACCATCGCGCGGTATGCGCTTATGCGAGAAAGAATGATAAGTTATGGATTAGGAGAATGCATGCATGGGTATATCCGGATAGATAGTATATGTAGGTCGGCCGGCGGCAATGATCCTGTCGCGTCACCCTACGCGGTGATCACGCGCACGCCTGCGCCGGCGACCGCGTGCATCTTGGGTGTCGTAGGCTGTCGCATGAACATCATGTTGGTCGGCACGTTGAGGTGCTCGACGATCCAGTGGATCATGGTCGGGTCGAACGTGCCGGAGATCGAGAGGAAGTCAATCTTGATGAACGGGTAGATGTGGTCGAAGAGGCACACGATGTCCTCAAACTCGCGCGGGATCTGTTCGTCCGGCTCCGACACATGCACCAGTCGCAAGCAGTACGTCTGCTCGTTCTTCAGCACGTACGAGATCGCCTCGTTGATCTTGGGCAGGTTCGGGTACTTGCAGAAGAAAATGGACGGCGTGCGCTTGATCTTCTCGATCGCCTTAGCGATTCCCACCGTGCCGGTGATCTCTTGGCGCGTGACTGACGGCGCGTCGCTGTTCGGATCGAGCGAGCGGCGCCACTCGAGGAACCGCTTCGTGAGCTCCAGGATACCTTTGAGCATCCACACGCGCTCGAGCATGACAAAGGAGATCAGTCCGATGGCGCCAAAGTAGAGCAGGAAGTACCAGAAGCTCGTCGGGTCCGCGAGCGCGTTCGCGAGGAAGCAGAGCGCGATCATGACCAAGCAGAAGACGCAGTTGATCCACGACGTCACGGTCTCGCGCGGCATCTCGCGCCGGTTGAACTTGAGCAGGATGCAGCCGAAGGCGAATGATGCGAGCACGCCGAGGAACGCGAACACGAAGACCCCCGAGAGGCCGTCAATCTCGCCGTTCATCGCGATCACGAGACTCGACGCCGCGAGGAAGTACGCCATGATGATCAGGTGCGTCGTACCGCGCCACGTGTTCTTGCGCGTCAGGATGCGCGGCAGCACGCGGTCAATCGCGAGCCGTTGGACGAGCCCGACGATACCGACGTACGAGGTGAGCACCGCCCCAGCGAGCACAATGAACGCGTCGATCGACACGACGACCTCGAGCCAGTGGCCCGCGGTGATCTTGCCCATGTGCGCGAGCAGCACTTCCTTGTTCGCGTTGATGCCGTCCAGGGGCACGACGCCGAGCGAGAGGAACGAGAACGCGATGTTGTAGAAACTCGAGCAGACCCACATGTTCCGCAGCGTCTTTGGGAAGACCCCAGGCGCCTGCTCTTCGACGAATTGCGCCGAGCTTTCGAAGCCTGTGACGCCGAGCATTGCGGTGCCGTATCCGAAGAACATCGCGGTCAAGACGTCGCCCTGGATGAGGCTCCCAGCGACGCTGATGTCGGGAATAGGCGTGCTCATGTTGTTTGCGAATACTGACGGATGCTGCGCGATGTAGACGACGCTTGTGATGCACAAGATCGTGAGCGTCAACGCATGAAGCAGGAAGAATGCCAGCGCCACCACCGCGCTCTCGGCGATCCCCATCAGGCAGAGCACCGCAAACGCGAGCAGCATCCCCACTGTCGACGACACCACGGGGATCTCGGCGAGATTGTTCAGGTAATTGAACGCTGAGACGCCGCAGACCACGCCAGTCGCCAGGTACGACAGGATGCTGAAGATCGATGAAATGGCGGCAATGCGCTTCGAGGAAGAGTTCAGGATCGCGCTGTAGCACCCACCGTTGAGCGGCACGGTGCTCATGACTTCTTCAAACACCCGGCGCATGCAGAAGATGACAAAGCAGACAATCACCTGCGAGACTGGAGCGAGTTTGCCCGCTTTCGCTATCGTCAGACCCGCTGTGAAGAGAACGCTCGACAGGATGTCGTTCCCACTGATCGCGGTCGCTGTCCACTCGGAGAGGTTGTGCTTTTCCTGCGCCATCTTCTTCCGAATCTCCGCCATCTCTTCTTCTGAGCCCTGGATGTGCTTCGCCTCACCGCCAATGTTCGGGTGCATCCACGTCGGGTACTTGAAGCGGTGGTCGTAGACATGGATGTGGATGTGGCGCTGGCGCACCTGGCTCGGCGAGTCGATTCTGTAGGCGAGCGCGTCGGTCTCGTGCCGCACCGACTCGAGCGCTAGCGTGAAGTCTCCGCAGTGCTCGTCCACCGGATCGAGCTCGCCATCCGCGGGATTCACGGTCGCCACGAAGGAGCCATTCTGGATATCGAGCGTCAAGTCTGTTCTCTCCATTGCAGTCCGAGTTCAATCGCTTCAGTCTGTCGCTTCTTGCGCTGTGGCTTCTTAGACTCTCATGCCTTGGCCACACATACACAACCAAGTTGGCTATTTTCGCGATGCTGCCGTAAAGAAGATCGCATGTCCATGGGGCGTGCGGGTCCTCAAAATGGGAGGGAACAGCGCCAAACTGGTTCAAAATAGACTTCTCCGCCCTGTGTCTGGATCCAACATGCTACTACTACTCTTTTGAGGAGATCATCAAAAACTGGAACCTACTGTCTTGTATAGCGTTAATAGCAGCAGAAAAGAAGATTTAGGAAGACCCTCAGGTTCACTCACGAACATGAGGGAGGCACCAGTATCGTCATCGTCATGTCTTCCTTTCGCACTCGATGGAATCAGGACATCGAGACGGCGCAACAACAGGCACCAACCAGCAGATGCTCAAAATAATAAGACCTTTCGCCTTCGGACGCACAGAAACACTACTTCCTGCCTGCTGGTTGCTTCCGTTTCAAGTCTTTAAAGAGTCGCTCTGCTGATCACTGGTAGGCCAAGTCAAGCCAAAGCTGAGCACATCGCTCATTCTACTCGCTTCACGCTCCAGAAGTGGTAGGCAGCGTGCACCTTCTTCTCCGTCCATTGACATTGAATTTCGCACCGACACACAGCAATGGATCGACCTGACGTAGTCCTCTATGACGGCAGAAGCCGACGCAGCGGCTCCGTACCAACGATCGACGGCTCCAGCACGCCACTTGACTCCATCGCGTCCCCTGCAGTGTACTACCAAGATGCGTACTCGTACCCGATGAAGATGCGTCGCATCTCCAAGTCTACAGCAGGTACTCCGACCCGGTTCGCTCGCGGACCATATGAAGAACACATGACGTACCCTGACGAAGACCTGAGTCGGCTGAGCTTCCTAAGAAAGCCCACAGTCCAGATCCTGCTCAGCGTCGTTCTTGGCACAGCACTCGGCGCACTGCTCGCGCACCTAAACGTCTCAAAAGACGTCAGCACGCTCGTGAACCTCCCAGGTAGAGTCTTCCTGCGCGTGCTGAAATGCTTTGTGATCCCGATGGTGTTTGCGAGTCTCTCGACGGGTGTCGCGAACATCGTGCTCCTGGGCAAAGTGTCGACGATCGGCACGCGCACCGCGCTGTTCTTCGTGCTCTTCTCGGCGGCTGCAGCGCTGCTCTCTCTCGCAGTGGCGATGATGCTGCGAAATCTACACAAAGACTCTGAGTACATCCCCAAGACCAGCCAGATAGCATGGTTCAACGTCCTGTGCGACAACGGCAAGTACCTGGAGATGACGTCGTCCGAGGCTCTCAATTGCTCGGCTCCCGCGATGGGCGACACGACGCTCTTCCAGCTAGACGATCTCAGCTTCGCGCTCACCGAGTCCGGCACGAACACGAAGATCACGGTCGCCGAACAGCTCTCGGGGATCCTCAACTCGTTGTTCTCGAAGAACATCTTCATCAGCTTTGTCGACGGCGTGCTGCTCAGCGTCATCACGTTCTCAATCGCATTCGGTGCCGCCGCTACGCGCGCGACTTCCCGCGAGAACAGTCCGCTCCTGGACGTGCTCAACCAGATGAATAAGATCTTCTACTTCATCATCACGCGCGTGATCGACTGGAGCCCGCTCGCGGTGCTTTCGCTCGTCGCTGGCTCGCTGTCCACGCAGAGTTCCATGGACCAAGCAGTGACCCACGTCAGCATCCTCGTACTCTGCAATTTCATCACCGTGTTCCTCTTCGAGCTCGTGTTCTACCCGCTCGTGATCTTCGTGTTTATCCGCAAGAACCCGTTCGCGTACATGCGCATGATGCTCCCGGCGGCGACGTTCGCGTTCGGCAGCGCGTCTTCGCTCGCGACGCTGCCGATCTCCATCCGCTGCGTCGAGTCGACGCGTGAAGTGTCGCGCGGGCTGTTGCAATTTGTGGTTACGATCGGCTCGACCGCGCACATGAACGGCACGGCGATGTTCTTCCCGAACGCCGTGATCTTCCTCGCGAAGACGTCAACGTCACAAATCGAGCTCGGCTGGGTGCAGATCTTTCTCATCTGGCTCGTGTCTCTGCTCGGCTCGATCGGCGTCGCGCCGATCCCGAACGCCGGGCTCGTGATGGTGTACTCGATCTGGAGCACGATCTTCCCGAACGAGGACGTGCCCGTGACCTACAGCTACCTGGTCGCAATCTACTGGTACATCGACCGCATGAACACCATGTGCAACGTCTTGGGCGACACGTACGTCGCGCGCATCATCGCCGAGCAGGTCGACGAGGCCTACGAGACCACGCTCCAGGAGGATGCCGAGGGGAGCGACCACCACCACCAGTAATTACACGTAAAGGCTCATTCCATTTCGTCAATTGCAAATATGCTACCAGGTCACTTCAACATGATCTATTCATAAAAACAAAGAGTCAGGCACAAATGTGTGAGTGATGGTGCAATTGATAAAGAACGAAAAATCGAAGATGTGGTACAGTGCGCGCCAAGATCTTACGGACACCTCAACAAAATTGAATAAGGAGGATTTCCCCAGAGTTTTACGTTTGCAGAGATGATTTTTGGACATGATTTAGATCGTATTTGGAACATGTTTGTGGTGCTTTTTTAGCTCGATTGAGGATCTCTGAGCCACAAGTCAGGACAATATACAGAAGAGAGCGTCACTAATGGACACCTGATTTATATATTTTCAAAGAAAAATTCACCTGTGTGAGGTTGCATGAAGGCTGCACATAAATGAATGTACTGATTTCAGTTATTCTGAGCTACTAGG
>JALBZB010000573.1:0-23261 GCA_038050625.1 Pythium sp. MPC-2022a | reverse complement strand
GGGTGGGGGCAAAACACCCAAAACACCCAAACCACCCAACCCGCCCCTTGTGGCGGTCCCAAAAAAAATTCCCCCCCCCCCCCCCCCTCCCAAGTGTTCCGCACGCACGCCCAGATCTCATTTCAGTTCAGAGATGATGGAGATCACGTCAACTTGCCAGCAAGCCAGTCATCCACACGAAAGCCACGAAGCCAACTGTGCGTACGCTGGTGGGGAGGTAGAAAACAGTTTTGCGACCTCTGCAGAAGAGGTCTAACGAGCATGCATGCTGGCTTGGCGAAAAAAATGTTGTTGAACAGAGCAGGAGTGCCACGTGTACTCGCAACTGGTTTCGTAAGTATGAATCGTAGAACACTTCCTACTTGCAAATGCGGACGCCATTCATTTATATGAAATTTACAGCTTGACACTGCGAGTACGTAGAATTCGCACCCTCTTCCAAGTCTCTCTCGCTAACATCTACATAGCCGTAATCTCACAAACTACAAAAGTGTGTTTGGTAACGCATGACGCTCACCAAATCCCCGTGTCGGACTTCTACGGCTTCCACCTTTGAAGGCGTTAAGGCTTCAGCCCGCTGAACCTGCTAGTGTGACAGCACTGTCGATTACACAGTACTTCTGATGTTGAGGAACGGAAGTGAACGCGTTGTTCCGAATCGGGATGTTGGCTTCGTGGAGACGTGGAATCTCGGAGTTCTGACAGCGAATGTTGCCGAAGTGGATAATAATCCGAACACGTACGTTCCGTGGGCGCGCTTGAGCCCGGATGAGCGCGTTCGCCAACACTGGATGGGTAAACGTGTACACACAGACGTCAATTGTTTGTTTTGTTGCATCAAGCTCTGACACTATTCGTGTCAAATGTGCCTTTGATTTCTTCGGCCGAGTAAAATGGAGTATGTCTGTTCTGATGGTTGGCGCGCAGAGAATCTTTGTCACTTTGCACAGCGCGTCCATCATTCGCCGTACTTCCTCTGGCGACGCCTTCACGATTCCCTGTTGTTTTTTTCTTATTGACTTGATAATAAAGACGCTGGCGGTCCACTCCACACAGCAAGGCGGCAAATGACACATGCATTCTATAGCGGACGCACAGATCCGCCGCTCGCTCAGCCGCGGTCAGCTTGATCTCGTCTTGGGACTTCTTGCTGTTGGTGAGCGGCGGAACTGTACGTCCAGTCACACATCCCATTGAGTCATGCCCAATTGCAAGAGACTCAGTCTGACTCTGGGTATGAGTCAAACTCAAAGTTGGGCTCTAACTCCGAGTGACATTCGAAAGCATGTTGGGCACTCTGATGAGGTTGATTGGCTCCATGCCACCCATACTGCGTGTTGAGATGGCGGACGGCCTGGGGCTGGTGATACGACTCGGGGAAGTGGACGGGCTGAGGAAAGCGGTGCAACTCGAGGTAGTAGAGCGACTGGGCCTGGTGGAGCAGCTGAGGGAAATGACTGGCCTGGCCGAATAAATGCGAGCCTGCAAAGCGGAGTTGTTCTCCTTGCTGAGGCTGCTAGGGCACCTGGGTGCCTCAGAATGGACGCGTGGTTTGGAGACAGGAAGAAGCATGAGTGACACTAACACACACAAGTATGCGTGGAGAGAGCGAGATGAATGAGTGTCCAAAAGACACAAAGATTCACTGATGATGAAAATTTCTGAATGACAAGTATGATCGACTGCCAATCCCAGCGAAGAAAGCACGCACTCTCCGTTTCGAAGCCCTGTTCCATGCTCCATGTATGTCACGAGAGCAATGGAGCTGATGAGGACGACGCGAAAATCGATAATAATCATTAGAAATTGTTAGATTTTTAAAACGTGGTTTATAACGTAAATAATATTTAGGTACCACCACTCTCATGTTTAGAATTTAGAAGCCATATGTTATATTTCAAGTTAAATACCTAAATAATAATAAATAATGCAAAATATGTAATGAAAATGGAGAAAACCCGTTTTAAAAAAAAGATTCACACATTTGCTATTGTAAAACGCGAAAATGGGGGCATGCCTTTCCGGTAGTAATACTGTTGAAAAACGTGCCTTTTTTCTTGCGGAAAATATTTTGTATAAAATACGCAGAAAAGGAGGCACGCTTTTTTACAAATTTTTATACAAACATCAAATCATTTTGTGGTTAAAACGCGCCGCTTTTTTGTGCCTTTTACCTCTTTAAAAGGAGTTTTTCGAAATTATCAGGAAAATAATAGCAATTGCATGTCTGAAATAGCAATTGAAAGAGCGCCAGCTATAAATATTTCGACGTGACGACACGCCACACTTTGATTGACAGTTTCATCCTCGAAAGTCTCACATGGCGCACCATCTGATCCCAACGGCTCCTTTAGCCGCTGGCGTGGCGGTCACCGCGAAACCAACTGGTGAGCGAGCGCAAGTGCGTGGCACAAATCCCAAACAACACAGCAACAGTAAGCAGGGACACATTTCATTCCCTCGCTCGCTCCCACCCTCGCAATTCAATTGCGCCTTCTTCGTGAGTTTAACATCAGTTGCCGTTCGCCCGATCGACCACACGACGCATCAGCAGCCTGCGTGCTTGGCACTCCGTAAAACAGAACAGACAGCTCACGCTCGCCACGCTGACGCAACGGAGACCGCTCGCCGGACCTGACCTGGCTGACCGTCTGACGAGAGAACGAGAAACCCCAAAGCGTCAAGAGCCATGCAGCTCCCGGCATTCTTGAAAAATCGCCTTCGCGTCAACTCGCAGCAACAGCATAACAAGAGCAGCATGGGCGCCGCACAGAGCTCGGATGACAAGCAACACTCGCGCGAAGTGCCCGACTCCCGCACCGCGACGCGTGGACCGATCCGCGTCGTGGACATCCAGCCTGAGTACGAGCCGAGCATGACGCTCTGGACGAACCTCATGGACCGCAAGAAGCTCGACGACGGCTCGAAGAACCTCTTCGGCACGCGCAAGGTGGACCCGGTCACGGGCCAAGTCGGTGCGTTCGAGTGGGTGACGTACAGCGAGTTCCTCGCGGACGTCGAAGCCACGTCGTCCGGCATGAGCCACGACCTGAGCCTCAAGCGCGGTGCGATCGTCGGTGTGTTCAGCAAGAACCGCTACGAGTGGTCCGTGGTGGAGAACAGCTGCAATCGCATGACGTACACGCTCGTGCCGCTCTACGATACGCTGGGACCGCAGGCCGTGCCATTCATCATCAACCACACGGAGATGAAGGTCGTGTTTTGCACCAAGTCGCAGTTTAACACGCTGATGGAGTGCATCCACAACTGCCCGTCGATTGAGACGATCATCCAGTTCGAAGCCATCGACGACGCTGAGCGCGCGCTCGCAAAGGAGAATAACGTCAAGCTCACGACACTCGCTGAGGTGCAGGCGGCGGGGAAAGCCAACCCTGTGGCCGAAGACCCACCGCTCCCCGAGGATATCTCCACGATCTGCTACACGTCCGGCACGACGGGCGACCCGAAGGGAGCGATCCTCACGCACGCCAACCTGGCGTTCACGACCGGCTCCGTGCGCAAGTACACGGAGCTACTGGAGACGGACGTGCACCTGTCGTACCTGCCGCTCGCGCACGTGTTTGAGCGCTGCGTGCACACGAATGTGATCTCCAGCGGCGGCGCGATTGGGTTTTACCAGGGCGACTTGACGAAGCTGATGGAGGACATCGCGGAGCTCAAGCCGACGTTGTTCCCGTCGGTGCCGCGCGTGCTCAACCGGATCTTCGACAAGATCAGCCAGGGCGTGAGCGGCGCAGGTGGTGCCAAGAAGTTCCTCTTTGACCAAGCGTTCGCGGCGAAGCGCGTGAGCGTACAGAACGGCTACATGGCGCACGCGCTGTGGGACCCGATCATCTTCAACAAGGTCAAGATGGTGCTGGGCGGCAATGTGCGGCTCATGATGAATGGCTCAGCGCCGCTCTCACCCGAGGTTAAGGAGTTCATCCAGGTCGTCTTCGGCTGCCCCGTGCTCGAGGGCTACGGGCTCACAGAGACGAGCGCCGTGGTGGCCGTGTCCAACCCGACCGTGCCGTCGGGCAACCATGTGGGCATCCCACTGCCTGGTCTGGAAGTGCGCCTGGAGGACGTCCCGGACATGAACTACACGAGCAACGACACGCCACTGCCGCGTGGTGAAGTGCTCGTGCGTGGCCGCAACGTGTTCAAGGGCTACTACAAGCAGCCGGAGCTGACGGCCGAGGTGCTGGACGCCGACGGCTGGTTCCACACGGGCGACGTCGGCGCCTGGAACGCGAACGGCACGCTGTGCATCATCGACCGCAAGAAGAACATCTTCAAGCTGTCGCAGGGCGAGTATGTGGCCCCCGAGAAGATTGAGGGCATCTACCTCAAGAGCCAGTACGTCGCGCAGATCTACGTGCACGGCGACTCGCTGCAGAACTACCTCGTGGGGGTTGTAGTCCCGGACCAGGAGATCGTGCTCAAGTGGGCGGCGGAGCAGGGCATCACGGGTGACGACGCCACCATCGAGAAGCTCATCACTTCTGAAGCGCTCAAGAAGGTGGTGCTGGAGGATATGGAGGCGATCGCCAAGGAGCTCAAGCTCTTCCGCTTCGAGCGCGTGCAGAAGCTGCACCTGCATGCGACGATCTTCGGGCCGGAGGACGACCTCGTCACGCCCACGTTCAAGCCTAAGCGCAACAACCTGGCGCACTTCTTCGCCAAGGAAATCAAGGAGATGTACGCCGGCGCGCCTGCGTTTTAAGTTGTGAGTTAGCTGTGTATGTGCTGTGTTCCTTTTTAAATATGAATGAGTTATGAATCCCCAAGTCCAGTTGCACAATCTTCATATAAACGCTTCCGACGAAGTTGACATTGGTTTCTTGGCGACGTTGAAGTGTAAAGCAAGCATATTTCTAACTGGAAGTACGCGTGACATTCATTTGCGCGCTTTCAGAGTCCAACTGCTCACGTGTCGGAATACACTCTTCTTGGCGCTTTCCAACAAGGTCCACGCACTAGGTGAGACCCTCTGGTCTTGATTGCTCTTTCAAAGACCTACCTCTCCCAGCCATCGATGCTCGGCTTCCACACAGTCGTAACAAGTACTTTCTGGTATTGGCCATGTGGAAGGGGGGAGGGGTCGCTCGCACAGACTAAGTATTAGCATAGCTCAAGTCGAGGAGCTTCACTCATTCTCGAAAACCGTGAAACTTCTCGCGTCATCAAGATCTCAAGTTGAAGGACTTTTATACTGCGTTTGTGCCACCCGCAATGGAGCTCTTCGTGTCTAATGAATGTTGCTCTTTTTCTTCAATCCCAATGCACATGGTGATAAACAACAAATACACAGTGACACTCGCATAAATGAGAGAATTGATCTTGTTTATACGAAGTGAAAAACGGTTGGCTCTCACTGTGTTGAAGGATTGCAAGAGACGAAATGGTTGTCCTTTTAATTACTACTGGCAGATGTCCTTCCACGTGCCAAGCAGCCCTTGGAATGCGACGTGGCTCTGAATAGCGTCCGTGGAGGAGTCAAACAGCACGCACGCCATCTCCGGGTTGGGCGCATTGTTTCCAACCCCACGACAGAAGCACGTCCCGTGACCAGGGATATCCACCATGATCCCTGTGTCGACGAACCCGAGATTATCGCGCTTACGAACGACCTTCTCGTATGGATTCCCGAGCGTACCCCCAGCCAGGTAGACATCGGAGGTATTACCCACAATGCGCCAGTAGTAGCCGCCGCGGTACCAGCCGCGGCGGAAGCCCCGAGTGTTCTTTTCCTCGTCTTCAAAACCGAGGTCTCGAATCACGCGGCCGTTGGGGGGCTCAGGGTAGAGCCGAAGCAGCGCGATCGCAAGCGGACGCTCTGGTGTTGGTAGTTCGTTGATCTTTTGTGTGTCGACCATGATACCTACACCCTGGTCCAGAACCTGGCGGGCGCTCGTGCATGGACTGAAGAGTGCGTACTTGGCACGAAAGCTCGGTAGGTTCTCAAAATCAGCGAGTACATCTCCAGTCCAAACTACCATCTGTTTACCTGGGGTGGTCGGTGCTGCGTAAAGCTCGTCTCTGTAGCTGCTGCTAGTTGACTGTACCCTCCGACGCACAAAGACACCCTGGAGAGCAGCGTAGTGGATGCCATTCCGGCGAAGCGCGTCGGCCACTGTCGCTCCAGATTGCTCACAGACAACAATCTGCCCGGCCTCGACTTCCATCTTTCTTAGCGCCTTTCCATCGTCGTACTGGGACGCATACAACACATTAACGTCGCTGCTCACGAGCTGTTTGGGCGATTCCGCCATCATAAAGACTCGGTATCCAAGTTCACTCATCATCTTGGGACTGGAAGCCTTCCCAATCAACAAGCTGGCTTTGTCTCCTGTAATCCACTTGGAAAAATCGGCTGCATAAATGAGTAACTTCTTCGAGATGTCAAAGAGTTTCTGGTCGCAAAGAACCTCCGTCGAGCGCGTCTCAATGTACACGCGCTGCCTCACAAAACGTTTCATCAACGGCGCAAGGAAACTTTCGGCTGGTGTCATCACCTCCGGAGGTCCCAGGTTCTCGAATTTGGTGTCGTATTCCCAGTTGAAGCACCGTATCCCGGTCTGCCCGTAGCTCTCGAGAAGTAAACTCGTGGTCTTGGCGCAGAGCTCTCGTTCTGCATCCTCAGGTGTGCACTGCACGTACACGTGACAACTCTTGAACCCAAAGTCCGAGGACGACTCGTCCATTAGTGTGGCGTAGCATCCAATACCGCTGAACAACTCTCCAGTCGACGTCTTGCGGAGGATTAGTACCACGTCTTCTTCGTTCACATCGTCCAGTGAGAAGATCTGGCGGTAGACGTGCGAAGGGGTGCTGTCAAAGCGCCAACCTGCTCGTGCGAGGCACGTCGCGAGCGTCACTTTCTCACGCTCGGCCATCTGCGTGAGCTGGACGCACCTGAAGTTCTCTGGCTGTTTCAGTGGCTCGGGTGCGACCTTGCCGATCTGCTGACGCATCCACGTGCATACGAGCTCCGTCGTCGCAACCGGAGAGCCATGGATCTCCAGTAATTGCCTGTAGCCCTTTTCAAGTGCATCTTTCAATCCTCGGACCGAGAGACGGCAATGCGCGAGTTCCGCAGGCTTCTCCCAATTCACTTGACTAACATGAAGTCCAGATATGTGCTTCTTGCAGAGCATGGGTAGCAACTGGGCGATCTCCGCCTCTGACGGCAGCGGTACCTCAATCTTCTCCACGCGGTCGACGACCGCAGCGTCCACTTCGTCCACAAAGTTGGTCGTGAGCAGCACCTTCACGCCAAAGTATTCGTGCACCGGGTTGCGCAGGTTGTCAAAGATATCGATAAAGCACTTGCGGATCGTTGCTGTCCACTCGGCACTTTCGCTTGACTTGTTCCTACGACAGAGACTCTCGAACTCGTTGATGATCACCACCGCCTTGGGCTGCGATGATGCTGCCAGATCAAACTGCTGAGCGATGATTTTCTCGGACTCACCCAATTTGGAGTTGAGCGCATCTTGGCACTTGATCTCGATTGCTGGTGCTTTCGTCTCAACGGCGCAGCAGGTGGCGAGGTAGCTCTTGCCCGTGCCGGGAGGTCCGTGCAGCAGGATCGGCTGCATGTTCATCGGTGATGTCGGGTCCTTCTTCATCGCCGCGATGTTGCGCTGCAGTGTGGTAATCACCTGTTTGTTACCGATGACTTGATCGAACGTCATGGTGGACGCGCCGTCGCCCAAGTGTGGATTCGTGATCTGCTGCTGGCGCTTGAGGTGGCGCTTGATGCGACTCGCGAGTTCCGGGAACATGCCATCGCAGCACTCGATCACGGACATGGCGTTGGTGTTGTTGCGTCGCTTCATTTCCTCCGCAAATCTCTCGCGCGGCAAGCGACAGAACACAATGCTGAAGAACAGGAGGTCGTTCAGCATCGCGGCGTGGTGGAAGACCTCGAGGTGCTTTGTTTGCTCGAGAAGCAGTGGCAAGTGGCGCCAGTCGTCGAGACTGCGAACAGCATCGAGCACCTGGTCTGCGGAGGAGAACTCACGCGTCGCTGTCGGCGTCATAGACGTTGTCGCTGCTTCGTCATGAAGAGTTTCGTGGTTGTCCGTTCGGTCAGCTTGCTGAGGGTTGCCAGGTTGCGAATACGCCTCCAGGTAGCGACGTCCTTGGAGGTTGGCAATGATTTCTTTGCCGCGGGTAGCGAGGCTGGCGGCGGTACCTGTCGAAATCAGTACAAATACGGTCGCGAGCGCGGCACTTATGCCGGCGAGTGTCGAGACGAACACGACAAGCAGCATCGACGCGTCGATAATGCCGCCCATGTCTCGCTCGGGAAACTGGCAAATTGGAGAATGCGGGTGTTGAGGGCGTCGAGAGATGGCTCATGCATGAAATACCCTGCGAAAAATGTACTAAATGCCCCATTTTTCTGCACCCATGGGTACAAAATCCAGCGGTGGTCAGAGGCGACGGTTTCAGGAATTTGAAATCTCGGATTATATCCATAGAAAAGAAACGGCTGAATATCACAGTGCTGTAATACTAAGAAAAAATATTTACATTACACAGTCCAGTTTAGCTGAGAATTCACGACTTCAGGTGAACGCCGAAGTCGTGATGGAACTGAGCCATACTAAGTGCATCTACGTACATATTATATTGTGGGTAGCGAAGTGAGGAGTGGTGAAAGCTCCTGCCAGAACCAAGTGGTGGCATGTAAACCAATATGTCCTCTAGCAAAAGAGATAAAACCAGATCCCCATAAATACTAGATTAGAGTTCTTCTGTTTGACTCGAGGCTCGTCACAAGAAAGGACGCCATTTCCACTCTGGTTTTCTGTTCAGTGGAAAACGATGATAAACTGGTTTGGTCGACTCCTGGAGACCAGTTTTCCTTCGTTTGGTGTCGTGCCAGGAACATTCATTAGGTTCGACAACCCAGGAGATGAGGTTGTTTCAGAAGGAAAAAAATTACGTTTTTTGTGCAACAATTTCACAAACTATCCAAATCGCTGGGAGTTCTTAAAGGCTTTCGAGTGAAGTGAAGTCGGTGGGCATCACATTTAACATTGGGGTATTTTCGACATACTCCACAACCGCGAGGGAAAAAATTCCAGCACCTGCACCGCCTACAGAACACTCATTTGAGTTTTGCCAGCAACCCACCCACATCAACAACGATGGGAAGCACAAGTTCGACGGTCGCGCAGGTCGCGGTCTCAACAACGCTCGTGGCCGCAGGCGTGGCCGTCGGTTCGAGCGGCGCTGCGGGTGGGCTTGGGGCTGCGCTCATCTCCGCCGGGGTCTCCGGTGCGGCGAAAGCAATCAGCAAATGCGTGATAAAGGAGGAATGTTCGTGGAAAGACTGGGGGGTTGAGACGGCGATCGGCTTTGGCACCGGGTACTTCTGCGGCTGGGTCGGTTCGGTTTGTAGTGCTGCCACCCAAGCGACGAGGTATGTCGCAGCCAAGGTAGCGTGCGTTCTCGCTGGGTCCGCTGTTAGCGCCGTCGCATCAACAGCTGCGCGCAATGCGCTCGCGGGGAAGAAACTGGACACTGGGTTGCGTACAGCCGCCGTTACGGGATCGGTGGCCGGTGCTGTCGCCTGTGGAGCGATTGGAGTGATGACGTCGACTGCCACGACTGGAGCAGTATGGTTGGGGGCGACGTCTGGATCCGTGGTCAGCGGCGTCACCTCAATGGTGCACGACAGGAGCGCAACTGCTACCATCAAGACAGCCGTATCGAATGGCCCTGTAGCCAACCGAGACCACGTCAAGCTCGCTCACACTAAACGAGTTCGTGCGCGAAACGAACGCACTGGGAACCTCAGGTATGAACCACAGCTCAAGAGTCAGCAGCAACAACCACGAACATTGCGCGACGCCACCTTCGCCCCCGCGCTGAACCGTACGTGCTTTTATTCAACTACTAGGGTTTCTGGGGAATATTTTGGTTGGCATTATTACTGCCGGCGCCTAATTATGTTCATATTTTTATATGATGCTGGGAATGCACAGTCGGCTATGGATCTGTGAAGCACGCGGTTGCGAGAGGCACTGGCAACCAGCAATTCCAACGGGATCTGATGGTGCAGGAGGACTTGGGCGGCGTGCTGACGCGTCAGCTCGACAACATCGAGTGCAGCACGTGACAGTGGACCTGGTGATTACCAAATGGAAAGTGTGTACAGCTCGGCATGTGTTGCAGCTTTGCTCTTGCTCTTGATGATTTTGATGTTCTCTTTCCATTCGTCTACTTTAATATATGCATTTCTTTTCATGTTTGTCAACAATTTCGCAAACGCAACTTAAGGCGGAATTAGTTCAATGCGTGTGTTACTTTGCTACGTCGCCGCAAGCACATGACGCTCTGATTCCGTCACACGTGGCAATCAGGGAGCTCATTTACGATAAAGTCTGTGTCATCGACACGGTGCGTGCTCCTTATACAGGGAGCACCAGGTGCTAAGGTCCAAGACTCTACTGGAGTCGCGTGTATCCCTGTAAGTAAAAGTATCTCGAGCAGTACATCAACGACGTTCTCCAGCGACGTGCGCCAGTGGAAAGCCTGATGGTGGTGTCAAGGGTGTAGAGAACTGGGAGCTGAAAGCATCTCAATCTGGCTCGACTGGTGAGCTTCCTATTGGGGTTGAAACTGCGCCACTAAAATCACCACTTCGACAATTCAAGCATTTTGTTTTACATTTTTTTGAAGTGGTATTCAGCGCCGCTACGACTTTTTTAGCCGATGAACTCGTCTTGTGCGTTTTCTTTAATAAATCCTGAGCTGCAATCAAAAGTTTTTGGATACAGTGTTTTGTCGGTTAAACGACTGAGCCTTAGATATAGACGAAAGGGTTCAACTCTTTGCCGAACTAATTAGCTCAATGTAGTCACTGTTACAACGTGTTCTTCTCAAACGTTGTCATTCCTCGAATTTGGCCTCCTTCGATGCTGCTCTCTCGGACCAGCTTGAAGCGCGGGTTTGACACTTCAGTGCAGTACAGACAGCTGCTACAACGTCGCGCTCCGAGCTTCATGGTGGCTGAGAGTGACGATGACCTACTCTTCTTCCTTTGTGCCCTAAAGCTCGCTAGGCCCGCACGCAGAGCAAGTACGAGATACCAGGCGCGCTTACCGCCTTCGAGTGAGTTTTGGTCATACTGTGCGCGGCGGCGCTCGGCCTCGTGATCGCTGAGCCCGGACGTTGTGTCCGCATCGATCGGCTGGAGCACAGATTCGTTGCTCTGGTCGAGCCAGCCCGCCTAGGTCGTGACCCCTGGTAGGAGAATGACCCGGTGGATCTGACACCACGCGAGCGCGTCGGTGAGGAGGTCAGTCTTACCTGAGCCTCAGCGTCAACGACCCACTTGTCATCGTGGTTGTCACGATTCGGCGAATCGCGACGATAGCCACCGCTTCAGAGTGCAGAACTGAAATGCGAATGCGCTTGAAAGTAGCCGGAAGCGCGAAATAATCGCCCCTGACACCATGGTTCACAAGTCGATGCTGCTGCTATTGGTGGCGAACTCGAGCGGGGTGAGGTTGAAGTCGCCCAGCACAGCACAATCCGCATCTCATCAACATCCTGCAGCTGCTGCTCTTGGGTGCTCTCTTTAGACTTTTTGGTGAAATCGAGCCAAAGAGGGTCAAAAGTGGAAGACTATAAACTTAATCCGTCACTCTAAGACACTCTATTTCCGCTATTTTTTGGTTAAAAGTGTGACAATTCTTTCGCGTCCACTATTAATCCGCCTTGTCTGCCCATTTTTCCTCCTTTACATAATACTCTGTCATTTTCTATCATCTTCAACATCACAATTGACTATTTCTTCTCATTAAATTGTCCTCTCCAAACTAATACCCGATTCAAAATCAAATGCCACGCTAAACAAAATGGCTCCATTTTTGCGCGCGTTTTTGCACGCTGATGTCAACAAAAACAGCCAACAACATCAAAAACATCATGCAGCAGCTGCCCCTATATTTTTTTCGCAGACGTGGCGGCCCTTCAGTGACAGAGAGCACGCCAAAAATAGCATCACCACCGTCACTGCCATTTGCGGAAATGCGGACTCGAGCGCACGCGCAATAAGAAAAAAGTTCAACTCACAGGTGCAACCAACCGCAGTGAGTGCATGGCGACTACCGCGCGCAGCAACAGCAGACAGCGCGTGGACATGGACGAACTCATCGCCTCGGACGAACTGGCTGCGTCCGCAGCCCCAGGGAGCGGCCATCGCGCCGCCCCCGCGAGCGAGTACGCGCGCATGCGCTCGGCCGACGACCCCTCTGCCGCAATCGGCTCTTCGTCCACACGCTCCATGCGCGTCCGCCTGCGCAAGCAGAAGAGCGCGATTGACGTCCGCAGTGCGTTACGTGGTAGTGAGGCTGCTGGCAATGGCGATACCGGATTCCCGTCGTCATTCTCATCGTCGCCGCAGCCGCACCACCGGTCGCACCACCCGCACGCGTTTGTGAGCAAGGTCAAGAAGCACATGCATCTCGACAAAGCAAGATGTGAGTCTAGTTTGTAGTTGAATGTGTGTATGGCATTTTTTTCTTGTTTGCGCTAGTCTAACAATACTAATTTGGTTGTGGATGCGGTTATGCAGCCTCGTTCAAGACGAACCTGGGACTTGGTGTGCGCATCGCGTTCGGCGTGCTACTCGCTGGCATCGCGCAGACCCACGCGCCGTCGAACGATCACGGCAAGGAGTGGCTCTTCCTGCCAGATCATTACTATCTGGGAGGTTTGACCTACGCTGCAGTGATGGTGATCTACTCTGGCGCGCGGAACGTCGGTGGGGCGATTGAGCAGATGTGGCAGATCGACACGGGCGTCGCGATCGCGCTGCTCTACAACTTCCTCATCTTTGCGTGCATTCCGATGACCCAGGAGACGTTGATCGAAGTGCCCGTGAACCTGCGCGGCACGACGTACTACATCAGCGTGCGCGACCTGGGCGTCGTGCTGCCGCTCCTGCTGCTCTTCACGTTCCTGATGTTCATCACGCCCATGGTAAGTGACATGCAAACTTGCGATGATCACAATGTTAACATGCGCATGCTAACTAACTCCCAATGTTTGCGTTGCGCTCGTACAGCAAAACAACGTGAAGAAGTTTGCAGTGAGCACGAACCTCTACTTTTGTGAGTCAGCCTGTCAATCGTGTCGTGCGCAGTGTCCCAACTGTGTGTGCCTGTCCCATTCACTAACTGACTGACCTAACGGACGCATTATTTTTATGTTGGTGTTGTAGCACTGATTGTCGTGAGCCCGATGAACCCGATCATCCCGCAGATGCGCAAGGACCTGGGTGACGGACTCTTTGGGACGAAGAACCTCATCACGAACCTCGCCATCTACAGCATCGTTGGTGCGATCGGCACTGTGATTTCGCTCGCAACTGTGCTTTTGCCGACGCCAATTTTGTATGTGCAAATAAGCGAAATTTTCATACCAGTGAAATGAGTACAATGCTGATATTTTGTGTGCTCGTCTTGTATGTACAGAGCAACGCGTCAGCTGATGACGCACATGAAAGAAGCGCCTCACGATATCCGCGAGATCCTGAACCTGATCGTCGATTCGTACTGTTTCCGCGCGAAAGACATCAAGGAGATGGATTTCTTTCGACTGAGGTTAGATCGACTGCTGTCGAACGCGCAGAAGCGATTGGTGGAGATGGAGCGTCTGCTGAACGATTGTTGGTGGGAAGAGCTCATCGGCATTCGGATCTGGTACAGTTTCAACAAGACCATTGCTAAGCAGTTTGTCAAGCTGTACGCACGGCTGCTGAAGGACGTGCAAGCGATGAAGTTTGCGATCGAGTCGGAGACGTGCCACTGGACCCACGTCGTGCTGATCAAGAAACTGCAGAAGAGTATTTACGTGGTGCAGGTGGAGACGAATGACCTGCTCGAAGAAATCTCCGCGAAAGTGCTTGAGGCCAACACCAGTAAGTGGACATGCATCACATTGAAAACCAATTGGCATGCTACCTGTGTGCGCAAGTCTCATCACCGATTCTGATGTTTGTGTACTGTGTGTATGGTGGTTAGCTATGACGTCATCGAGATTCAACCATTTGGAGGTCAAGCTCGAGCAGCTCATGTCGAAATACACGACCTTGTATGGAGAAATCGCTGCGTCTGAAGTTCACTCGGCAGCAGATGTTGGGAAGACGATGCCGCTGAACCTGTTCCTATACTCATTTCACGCCGTCGCCCACACGCTGTTTGAGTTCGAGCAGCAATTCAACCACAAGAATTTCACGACAGAATACCGAATCCGCAACTTCCTCAAAGTCGCGCTGGAGAGTTTCTACAAGAAGGGCAACTACTCGCACAAGCTACTGTTCTTCTCCTTCCGGACGACGCTCGCGGTGATGATCGGAGTCTCAGTCTCCACGTTCGTCTTCGCCTTCAGCGCCACGGTGCCGACCGCAATCGCCATGGTTGCGCAATACCACATCGGTGCGTTACCTGCTCGATTCTACGTTTATGAGTGGGTGGTGTGCTAATTATTATGGAATACATCGCTTTTTGTTTCTGTGTACAGGTGGCACGTACGGAAACACTGTCAACCGACTCGCAGGACTCGTGGCTGGTACGGTGCTGCCGTCGATTTTCAACTTCTTTCTGTGCAAGGTCTCGAACGACATCCTGTACAACTTTCTCAACAACTTCGTCCTCTTCTTCTGGATCGTGGGCTCCATGTACGTGTACTTCAGTGGTTCGTACCTGGGAACTGCGGGTATGGTGTCTGCGTACATGGCTGCGTCCGTCATGCTCGAGCACAGCTGCCGTAGTTTGAGCGCGCCAATTGGTACACTCTCGTACTCGACGCTGACCGAGAACGCGCTTGGCATTCTCATCTTAATGGTCGTGGAGCTGACACTGCAGCCGCAGAGCGCGACGAGCTTGCTGCGCAAGAACATCCAAGACATGCTGAAGCAGTACGGCGAGGTGTTCCACCTGGTGTTCCGGCATCACCTTGCAAACGAGCGACTCCCTGGTGCAAGTGCGAGCGCCCAAAGAATGAGCGAGGCTGAGATCAAGGCGCTCCGAAAAAAATTGTCTGTGGTGCTGCCGCAGCTGTTGGCAGAGCAAGCCCAGTTGCTCCACGATGCTTCATCTGAACCAACACTGTGGCGTCCAGAGTTTTCGTATGACAAGTACTCGCAGGTGCTCAGCGTTTGCCGGATCCTGCTGGCGAGGTTGTGCATTTTGCTGGATCTCGTGGAGTGGCACGAAAAGCGGCGCAACAACGGAGTTGACACGCGGTTGCAGCGACCGCGAGCGACCACGCTGGATGCAGAATGCCGTGCTGCTGCTGGCGCGAATAGAGAAGATACATCGCCAACGTCTCCACCTGCGGCAACTACACCCTCGGGTGCGCAGGTGCCGTGGCTGCTCAGTCAAGACGCTTTCGAAGCTAGCGTGGAGGATACGCTCGAAACGCTATCGCAGCTCTTCAGCAAGGAGTTTTCGTACTCGAACAGTGAAGAGACCGTGATCTTCATGCAGATGAAAGAAGCTTTCCGGATTGCCGACGTGCACCGTCGAGGCGAGGTCGATGCAGCAGAGCTAGCGCTGTTCCTCGAAAAGCTGCTGCCGTACTCTGCGATTGGCAATGTGCAGATTGAACAGTATGTCGAGGAGTTCATGCGACTAGTGGACAAGAACCACGACGGCAAGATCTCTTTTTCAGAGTTCATGAAAGCGCTGAACGAAGGATTCCGTTTGGAGCTCGAGATTTACGAAACGACAGCAGCAGCTGAGGCCGGTGACCGAGTTCTCAGCGGGCGAAAGAGTCTCGAAGCCAGACCAGGTCGAACTGGAAGTGTTGCTTCGCTTCAAATTGTAGGAGCACAAAAAGCAGGAGCTGCAAATGCTCCAGCGGCGCGTGAGGGCGAAGTGGTGATCCAAGTAGGTACTCCTGCCTCTGAACCAACTTCCACCCCAAAGCGCACAGGCGACCTAGATCGAATTGTATTCGACTCCCAGTTCTTTACACCCGTGGCTCCACCACCAGGCTCACGTCGTCGCACGTCGTTGGAGAACTCGGCTGAGGCGTTGCTCAACGTCGAGTCTTTCACAGTCAAGCAAGCGGCTGCGGCACTCAAGCAAAGCTACGGTGAGCACTTGATGATCCAGTACAACGAGCGACACCACGTCGTGCCAATGGAAGACTTCATCGTCATGAGCTGCCTGATCGCCACTTGTGAAGGAGTGGCGGCGAATCTTTCGCAACTCAACGCACTGGCAGCGACGTAATGCACCAAGTTTCCTCCACCCTGTAGAAATAATACCCTCTCGTCCAAGTTTCTCCTCAGCACAACCTCGAAAATGAAAGTAGCGGGATGGCACAAATGGACGAGAGAGAAATGATATTAATCCAAAGCATCAAGCTGCAAAAGACATTTCGACATCGATTTTCTTGATTGGTTGTATCACAAACTGCAGCTAGTTGTACAACGCATTCGCGGAGTTGACTGATAAAGCGAGGAAGTATGATTACGCATCGAACTCGATCTCACACTGGCGACGTCGGAATCGTCATCTGAGAGCACCGTTTTCGCAGGTCCAGGAGTTACCAGTTCAACTAGTCCATCATCACATTGCACCCCAAGAAGGTCATACTATGCGGCAGCGAGAGGGGCTTTACAACAAGTAGTACCGCATCTGTGGCTAGAAAGCAACGCACCGATTATCACAGGATGGATAGACCGCAGCTTTACGGCACCCATGGTATCCTGGAGGTTCGGTTGAAATTATGTTGCAGATCTGGATACTCCATGGTCGACGTCCTCGCTCCTGATACTACCACTATCGAAACTGCTTGTTCAATTGCAGTACTTAAGATGATGGTAGTTGAGCCGTAAATCCGGTTCTGGTACAGTAGATTGGGAGCTGGAACTCCTGGAAGACTGCTAGAGATATTGCTAGTTCACTGTCGAATTGCAAAATCTGATGAGTACTCTCGTATGAGTCTCAGGACGTCCTTGATTATGTTTGCGAGGGGTTCCCAGGAATCTTCGATCTCTTCGAGTCCTTTCCACTTCATGAGGAGTTCACACGTGTCAATAGGCTTATTAAAGCGATGCTGGGGTGGAGATTGTTCAGTTGGTGCATGTGCTCTGCAGGAAGCACGTGCCTAGCCTGGATGTGAGCCAAGTGAACTGGGAGCGGTGCTTGCAGATCGCTATCTTTTGATCCGAGGCCTGAAAGTCGCACTGCAAGCGATTACAGGAGCACTCAGACACACCGATTGAGACTACAGCGCTTGTGTGCGAGCGGGTACGTCAACAGATCGGCAAGGCCACACCAGAGCCGCTCAAGCAGCCAGAGAAATTCAGGTGCATCCAACTCACACAAGAGCACAATATGAGAAAGTGACGCTCGCGGCGTGCCTCACAAGAGCAGGTTGATGCTTTGATAGCACGCCTTTGATCATCTACCACCAGATCTTCACGCTGAACGGTGTGAATGAAGAAGACGTGGTGCTGATCCTCCGCAAAACGTCGACTGGAGAGTTGTTCACAGGCATCGGATGTTACACCACACTGAAGGACGAATCGTCGTCATCTGACATTGGGTTCAAGACCTGTCATGTGTACGCCCGGTGCAAAGCTGAGGGCGCAGAGCGGAAGGTTTGTGTCAAGACTATGAGCGTACTTCTCGAGCGCTACGGACAGACCGGAGTGCGGCGCTTCAACTGAGAGTTCCATACGAAATTCGAGAATCTGGGACCTCCTGCGACGATGACCACGATCGAGAGCTTCCTCGCGCCGTTGATGAGGCGCTTTGTGAGGCAGCGCGTGTTCATTGAAACGCGCTTGACGGACTTTTTGTTGCGCAGTAGCAGCATGGCCGCGTTCAAGTCCGTCCTCGCCTATTCCAGCGACTTCTCCCAGTACATTACAGGAAAGGAGGCCAAGCTGCTCGTTGGGTATACGGCAAGTCCGAAAGCGATGAACAACCTTGGGTACCGCGTCTTTCTCATGGCCGAGTCGTCCTATCAGCTCGTGAACAGCGACTTCAACGTGTTGTACGCGAGTCAGTACGATGATGGCAAGGCGCTAACCAAGATGGAGGTCGAGCCAGGGTGGTTTGCCGTCTGTGGGCAGTCTGGCATGACGGTGGCCGACGCACTTCGCCGAAACAGCATCTACTACGCCGCTCTACATGGCATCTCTGTGCGCTGAATGCAACCAGATGACAGCAATGATAGCGACAGTAGCAGCGAGCTGTATGCAGTTCCGATTACTCCAGGTAAACAAGAGGTGGTTTGGACTGAAGCCACGCTCGCAGATTTGGAAAAACTGCCGAGCTTTCGAGCCAAGTATACGCTCTTCAGTCCGTGTACTAGCGTGTGTCAGGTGCTGAGCCATGGCGTGAGCATCATGGGTGACACGCAAAAGATCAGCGGACTCCCGACACCAGAGCGTCCACTGAAGATTGCGCTGCTTCGGCTCTACCCCGAGAGAGCGAATGGTCGAGGAATTTGAGACCCTGGATACGTAGGCCGCCCATCGTTTTGTCGTGGCTTCCAGCGCGGCTGTTACCACGGTGATTATCACTGGCGAGTAGTAGAAACCCTGGACAAATCCCCGGCAAGCACCTCGAATTTAACCGCTCCTCAAGACACCGCATTGGCAATGAGCGAACTTTTTGGTCCAAGAGCCCACTTGTCAGTGGGCACTGTCGGCAATCCGCACGAGAAAACGATTCATCAAGCCGGCGATTTGGGATACAGCAACACTTTGATCCTAATGGACAGACATCCCCAGTCATGGAGCGTGCTTCTGTCGTGCGGTGGGGGGACAATATGCTCGACGCTGAGATGGCGTGCGTCTTGTTTGACACGACTGGCAGGAACATTGCGGACAAGCACGCCTTCAAAGGGCTACTTGGGAAGTGGGAAGACATTTGCCAGTAGTACAGTTGCCTCAAGAGAGGCCCTGCAGAAGATTGGGTGTCTTCGTTTCCAGCCAACCTTGCATTTTTCCATCGGATAAAAGATGGTAGCCTATGATCTGTTTTATGCGATGTTCACAGTACTTTTGAACTTGGTACTGTACCTTGTTCATTCTGCTAAGTACGGCACTCGTCCACCAACCTCCAACAACAACCTTCAAAGAGCAAAACCAAGGGCAGCATGGGCAAGAAGAAGCTCGCTGGTGGTCCTGGCAATGGCGCTAAGCGTCCAGGCGGCGGCAATGGCCCTGCAGGCAACAGCAGCAGCAACAGCGGTCTTGTGGTCGTGAACCCCATGTTCATGCAGTCGGTGCTCAAGAACTCAGCGTCATCCAACAAGCAGCAGTCCAAACAGAAGCAGAAGCAGGCCAACAAGAACAACAAGCGCAAGCTCGAAAAATCAGACGTTGGCGGCGGCAACAAGAAGAAGAGCAAGCGCCAGAACAGCAGCAGCAGCAGTGACCGCATGGATGGCATCACCAGCGGCATGCCGCGCAAGTTCAACAAGCGACCACAGAAGAGTCCCGTCATCTCCACGTCCGTGTCCTCCGTCGTGACCTCCGCGGGGCTGTTTGGCAGCAGCGACGGACTCAAGAAGCCGATCTCACTCATCGTGCAGAAAGAGGAGCACCTACTCGCTGGCGCGTATTGGATCGCGCTCTCGCGCGCCGTGAAGCGCAGCTGCGTGGTCGTGATCCCCAACAACCACGCGGCGCTCACGCCGCAGTTCGTGGCGGGCGCGTTCCGCCACTTGGGCTTCCAGGCGATCGCGATCCACAAGAAGATGACCATGGGTCAGCGCAAGGAGAGCATCGACCGGCTTGTGAGCAGCATGGACCAGGTCAGCGAGGCGTCGCAGGTCGTACTCGTGACCACAGAGCACTTTGCTGGCGCCACGACGGTCTGCACTGGCGCTGACGTGCTACTTGTGAACGTCACACCGCAGCAGAGCTACTCCAAGTTCACGGTCATCTTCCAGGTCATGACCAGCGGTGACGTGTCCCTGTACCGTCCGGAGCTGATCAACACGCTGCTGCAGCAGGTGACCACCCGTTTGAAGCTGGCGACCCAGATTACGGAGATCGCGCAGCGCCTGGGCAAGAGCAACGCCAAGGACGTGGACAGCAAGTGGGCGACCAAGCTCGCGAAGGGTGCGGATCTCAGTGACGACGACGATGACGATGATGGTGTCATTGGTAGGGGTGATGGTGATGACGAGGACGGTGCCTCCAGCAAGAAGAAGAGCAAGAGCAAGAAGCGAGCGCTGAGCCCCGACGAGCAGCGGCTGCAGGCGCTCACGGAGAAGCTCGTGCTGCTCGTCGCGCGCAAGCTCGAGATGCCCACTGCCAAGAAAAACCAGCAGCAGCAGCAGCAGGGCTCTGAAGCTAGTAATTTAGTGGCGTCTTCTTCGTTGGACAACAACCAGAACGGCAGGGAGAAGCTCGAGGTGCTCGGGCTCGTGACGCTGAGCGCGTCGGTCGGTGTGTCATTGGGCGACGAGCGCTTCTCCGCGCAGACTCAGTGGATGGACGCCGCCAACGGTAGCCAATTCGGTGGCGCGTGGGACGGCAGCATGCGTCACGGCGCCTCGAAGGACGCGTCGTCGCTGGCGCTGCGCAAGAAGTTCTGCGCAGTGCTCAAGGCTAAAAAGGGCGACAAGCTGAGCGAATGGAGGCCGAACAAGAACCCGGCGGACGTGGACAAGTGGGGCGGCGAGTACGGCAAGGTGTGCGGCCACAACGAGGTCGTGATGCAGTCGCTGCGCCCGTTCTACCCGCAGGAAGTGCTCAACTCCAAGGTGTGCAGCCGCATGTTCCCGGCGCCAGGCAACCAGGGCTTTGACGGGTGTCTGGAGCACTTGCGCCTCCAGTGCATGGCTCAAAAGCAGGCGATGACGGTCTGGGACGCCGAGTACTTCATCTTCATCACCGGAGGTGGTCAAGTGACGTGGACCAAGAAGAACCAGCTGCTGGGGCTCTCGCTCGCGAGTCTGCAGTGCGCGGTCTCGAATCTGAGAGCCTGGACGCTCGAGTCCCAGGGCCGCATCGCCCCCAAGACGCTCATGTACAGCGTGCAGCTCTGCTGTGAGCTCGGCAGTGGAGACCTCAAGTCTCCGTTGTTAGAGACGAAGCTACTGAAGCGCATCATGAGCTTCGCGGTTGGCGGCTCTGTGCGGCTCTGGAAGCAGATCGCCAAGGTGTCGAGACCGCTAGAAGAAGAGATTGTGTATTAGAGAAGGCGATAGAGCAATAGAGAACAACAGTGGATAGACTTTCACGTGCATTCATTCATTCATTCGTTGCTCAAAACTCTATTATCTTTGTCTAATTCCCTGCTGCTGGTGGTGGAGGCTGTCGATCCCTACGGGTGCGTCTAGATGCTTCTGCACAGAACACGGCTGCTCTTCTGCCAGTGCCAGGTCTTCACCATCATGAGTCTCTGGCATGTGACTGGTGCCATTTCCATTCCTATTCCCATTCATCGTCAATAGCGAATCGTCGACCTGCTCCGCGTCCCGCTGCTGCATTTTCTTCTGCAGCACGAGCCCTTCGTTCGGGTCGAACACGAGCCAGTCGTCCGGTCGCTCGATCTCGCGGTCCGCGAACTGCAGCTTCACCTGCACGAGCTTCTCGAGCGCGCGGTGGCACTCGGTGGCATTCACGGGCGGCCTTGGGACGGTGCTGTCATCGTCTTCAAATCCAAACTCGTTGCGGAACTCGGCGTCGTTTTCGTCCTCTTCGCCGTCGGAGAGAAGCTCCGGGACGCCAGGCTCAGCAGCCAAGAACGGCAGGCTAATGTAGACACGACATACACACAGATGACAGTTAGTCAGTATCAGCATATTCGCTATGATCCATACGATACGAGGCAATAAACGCCAAAGGTTAGTACTGTCTGCAACTTACTAGCTGGGGATGACCACGAAAAGCGCGTGGTGGATCCATCGGCCCGAGAGGATCTCGGCGAGCAGCAGCCACGCGAGCTCCACGAGGTTGAAGTGCATCACGACGTACGCGAGCGCGTACAAAACCAGCAGCGCGAGCGTCGCGATGGGCCGGTGCACAATCGGCAGCAGCGTCGTGTGGTCCCAGAGCTCCTCGCGCAGCGTCTCACCGAACGGGAAGCTCGGGTACATCTCGCACACGTCCGCGGCGCGCGTGTACGCCTCGCGCACGTACTGTACGAGGATCGCCGCGCCCGTCATCAGGTAGCACGAGAACCACAGCGAGTTGCGCATCCTTGCGGTTGTGTGTGTGTATTTATGTCTGTGTGCGCGTGGCTGGATGTCGTTCTCTCCAACGATCGATCGATGAGCTTGATGTGTCCGCTCTGTTGTGCCGCGTTTAACTGGACGAGCTTCGTATAAATAGAGCGAGCGACGGAGCTCCAGGGAGAGAGAAGCAGATGCACGCACGCCTGCGTGGTGGGTCAGCAGAAGACAGCCGTTCACGTAGCGCAGTGCTTGCTGCCAGTCTGTGAGCTCGCGGCGTGTTCCTCTCACGCGCTCTCTCGCTGCCGCCGCTTGTGAGCTTTCTTTCGTTGCTTTCCACGTAGGCAACCTCGAAAGCACGGTTATGGAAGCCAATCGTGGAGCAGAAGAGAACAAAAGTGCGCTTTCAAACAGGGAGTTTGTACAGAGAGCGGTGCTTTTGGGATTGAGCGCACAGAGTTTTGGTCGGGTTTTCTGTAGTGCCCGCCAAAAGTATAGAAATGTCGATTTTGTTGATTTTTCCAAAAACTACTGCGTTTCAGCGCCAAATGATGACTCAAATAAACGTGTTTAAAGAGGCAAACAAGTGCCAAAATCTGCAACTGTCCACACCAGAAAGTACGTTACTCATTATGGGAGGCGAAATTGGAGTTTTGATGGCTCGGTCAGATTGGTTTTAAAATAGTAATGATGGGAAATATTGTGCTCAAACTAAAGTCTATCTCAGTTAATAACGACTTCAGTAAGATTTTGAAAATTTTGAATTTTAACAGGTTTTGGCGCCATTATTTGAAGAATATATTAATTTCGCCATGTTGCAATTCGTTTGATATCGTCATATTGGGAAACGAGCGAGTATCCTACAAGTCATACGCGATAGAAAAAAGATTTTGTGTATTTTACTCCTCAAATGGAATGTCATCGGCAGCAGCATAGTAGTTGTCTTCAACCTCGATGCAGTGCCTCACGCATTTCTCCCACTCAAGCTTCCCAATCACATTGATTCGCTCATGTGCCAAACGCCCCACATCTGAGAGAGAGAAGGTCACGTTCTTTTTGGCAACGAAGCCTTTCACGTC
>JALBZB010000572.1:0-23271 GCA_038050625.1 Pythium sp. MPC-2022a | reverse complement strand
TTGAGAGTCGAGGGACCCTGAACGAGGTTCAGTCGTTGCAAAACCATTGCCAAAGATCGAGTTGAGTTCACGGCGCACGCAGGTTTCAGCTTCTCTTGTATCTATTTACTGTCAGCGCATCCACTCAGGTCGCATGAGAAAAGCTTCGAAACGGATGCGATCGCGCACGCCTGAGGAACCAGGACCCAAGCCTTCGTAGCGAATCTGGCGTGTGAGAGCACGGCCACCCCACTCGCGTATTCAGCGCAAGCCCAATAGAGGTGATCAGATCAGACCCAGTGCTTTCATTGGCTGATTTTTCCAAAACCGAAGGCTTGGGTTCTGATACTCGAGTATCATCTCTGGGACCTGTGACAGAAACCACCGAGCCCAGAATAGGATGAAAGCTAAGAGCACTTGATGTATCAAGAAACGAACCAAGCGAGAAACCTCGGAGGAAGTATTTCACTTGACTCTACTATGGTCGGGTTGTGCGTGGGTGCAATTGGAACCTGCAGTACTTGAGCTTGCGCTCCCGACTCCTCATCCTCACTCACTCTCGCATTCACCACCAAGCGCACAAGTCAAGCCAACAACACAAGCATCCACCATGGCCAACAAGAAGCAGAACGCCAAGCAGCAGGAGCAGAAGGCTCAGCCAGAGAAGAAGGCCGCCACCCCAGCACCAGCAGCCAAGCAGTCGGTCGCCAAGGAAGCCCCAGCCCCAGCGGCGCAGGACAACAAGAAGGGCGGCAAGAAGGGAGGCAAGAAGTAACTCAACCCTCCGACCAAGCCAAGCCCTCGAGCGATCGAGATGACATTCGGATTATATAAGTATTGACAATCAAACAGCAACAAATCGCACATTTCATTTTGCTTCTTTGCTTTGATTCGGGTGAACGGTGGCCCTCGACTCAACTTGTTGGATTCCTCTTAAAGTCGGTGGCATCTCTTTAAAACTCGGAGTCGCGCCAAAAAACTGCTCTCTAAAAGCGCAAATGTATTTTTCGGATTCTGATTATGGTGGAATTTTCACTCCTGAATGATTCGTCTCAACACCTTTCAAAAATGAAAGTTCCACCATAATCGCTGAACTGGCCAGCTCACTTGGTTTCGCTATGCAAGTGACCAAGCGCTCCCCAACTTTTCGATTTTGCGCTTCCAGCTGGCCACGTCTCTTGTTTTCACTATTGAAGTGGCCATTCAGGTCTTCGGAGCAGAATTCCTTATTATTTAGTGTGCAGAAGTGGAGTAGTGCATCCCCAGGGTGTTCGTGTATGAGTGTTGCCAAGAAGGATGCGCGCATTCACTCACAAAGAACACTACCAGCGGAACCGCAAGCAGCAGAGGAAGGACGGATGCGGAGCGCTCGACAGCTCAAAGGCTGGACGCTGGCGCCTCTGCGCACCCAGCAACTCCAACTCCAGCAGCGCTTCATGGGGACCGCGGTCACCGTCAGCAGCAGCGCCAGTGTCTCCAGCAGCAAGACGCTGTCGATCATCTCGCTCGACGACCAACTCGCATAGGCGTTTGAGGAGTACGGGTGTTGTTACCTCACAGGTATGATGCGCTTCTCCAGAGCTTCTTGATACTGTGTGTGTGGTCAGTAGGGAATTGTCGCTGATGGAATGATGGAATGATGGGATGATGTACAAATAGGTCACGGCATCACAAGCACATTGGAGAGCGCGATGCTCGCGAGTGTGTAGAAGTTCCTCTTTACTGCCTGAGCAGCAGAAAGCGGCGATCCCGGTCGTGCAGAACGGTCAGGGCTTCACGGGCGGCTACATCGGCAAGGAGAGCGGCAGCGAGGAGCGCATCGAGTTGGAAGAGGCGTTCTCCTACGACTACGAGTGGGATGCGGCAATGACATCTGAGTCTACTACTGTGTTCGCGAACGGACTCCAGGACTTGAACGTATGGCCACAAGAGCAGCAGCAGCTCAGTGAGTCTCAATGGACGGACGCGAACCGCGAGACGTTCAACCAGTTCTACAAGCAGATGGCGCAGGCGTCGCGCAGCGTCTCGAGGCACATGTGCCAAGACGCTTTTGTACCAGAATTGCTGTTTAAAGCGTCTTGACACATTGTTGAGCGGTTTTAGCAAGTCGACAATTGACTTAAAACCGATATGCGAAACATCAGAACTACCATAATTTTGAGAGCAGCGTCGGGAAGTCCAGTAAAGCATGTTGAGAGCTAAGCTATACAGTCTGTACCCGACGGGTTCCATTGCGAGCTGCAAAATAACGGAGCTCTCTCACCAATTCGCATCTTCAGAAGAGCTCCTGGAGTTGCCTCCTATTCGCCACCTGTAAATGAAGTAGTTACACAACTGTTGTCGCTATTCACGGGGAAAAAAGTACCACGCGTTTAGAGCAAAAGAAAAATCTTTTCGACTTGGTTTAAAGTATGCAGGGATTTTTCTATTGCACATTTGTACTGATAAAAACGGTGCAGATCCGTTTTTTGTCTTCAGTTTGGTTAGCGGCGAAAACAGTGAGTTTCGTTTGCGACATCGTGTTTCCATACAAATTCCAAGTGTGATGACGATCCATTTTTATTCGTGATTCCCTAAAGTAACAATCCGAATGACTGTTCCTTATTTTGCGCCGCTCCGGCGTCCTCAATACCTCCATTTTGCATTTTCCAACCTGACGTGGCAGTCCTGAGGGGTTAAAAAGCGCAATCGCTCAATCAAACCATAAAGCATGACGAAGCCCCGCAGCAGCATGCCACCGCTGAGGCTCGCGCTCTTCCTGGCGCTCTCCGTGGCGCTCCTGTGCAGCGATCTCCTGCAGTGCGTCGTCACGGCCGAGCCGCTGACGCCCGACGGCCTACTGAGCAGTCTCGACAAGCGCGACCGCGTGATGCTCACGACCGCGGACGGCGAGACGCGTGAGATCACGGTCGAAGAGATGGACCGCCTGGCCAAGCGGCAGCACACCGAGGCCATGCAGATGCAGCGCGAGAAGACTGTGGACGCCGTGAACGCCAAGGCAAAAGCCAAAGGTAAAACAACTGGCGGTGGTGGCGATGATGATGACGATGGCCCGTTTGATTTCGATGAGGGCGGCTACGAAGGCGAAGAAGGCGAGCTCGAGGTGGAAATGAAGGAGGACGAGGAGAACGCGCCGACGCACCACACCGAGAGCTTCGAGGAGATCCAGAAGAAGAACCCGAGCTTCGCGGCCAACATCGAGCTCTCGCGGCGCGCGTTCCAGGAGATCCAGCGCCACGGCTACGCGCGCGGCTACGAGTTCTCGAGCTTCAGCGAGAAGGACGTGCCGCTTGCGGCGCGCGACGCCAAGAAGGCCAAGCCGAAGGCGACGATGAGCAATAGTGAAAAGAGCAAGAAGAAGACCAAGCGCGAGGACTACAAGGTGACGCTCGTGCTGCGCGCCAAGCGCCACCCGACGGACCGCGCGGCGCGGACCGGCACGAGCGCGCAGAAGCGAGAGCAGGAGCCGCTCACGGTGTCCTACGAAGTGCAAGTACTCTTGGATGCGGAAGGTAAGTTCTGTGTGTTATATCACTCTATGTGTGTATTGGACCCTATGCTAACATTGCTGTGCGTGCGCATGTCGCGTTTGTAAAACAGACCAATTCTCGGTGGTGGTGGCGTGGGAACTGGACGGCGACGACAAGCACAGCACGCGACTGTCGATCCAGCCGAGCGCGGCGCTGCTCAAGAGGCAGCAACAGGCCAAGATCGCGGCGAAGAAGACGCTGCTGTCGTTCTTCGCGGGCGTGGACATCGCGACGGGCATTTTGGCCAGCGGTGTCGCGCTCATCTTCGCGGGCTTCATCGTGCTCTACACGGCGCAGAAACCGGGGCCGACGGTGCGTCGCAACTCGGCCGACAACTGGGAGCTCGCGACCGACAGCAAGAAGAACAAATAGGTTGGTCTATCGCGTAAGTGTGTATTGTTGTAGTGTCATGATACAACTCGACCTTGTGGTGGGGGGAACCAATTTCAAACTGTGGCTGAGGCTGCTATAATGCTAATGCATACTAAGTCACAGTTGCAGCCAAGCCCACCTGCCAAGGAAAACTAGAGTTGGTGGAGTACCGACCAAGTGATAAAGACACCGAACGCCAAGGTTCCCTTCTGCATTCAGTTTCTTTTGTTTTTTGTATATAATTTGCATGTTTGTTTTGTGTTTTTGTTTGTTCAAAGCTGTCATATCTTGGTCATGACCCACATCTTGCTTTTTTTCCCACAGATTCTCTTCTCATTTCGCTCTCTTGATCGACACACGCGCAGCAGGCGACAGGAATTCGGCAAACACGCACAAAACACAGCAGCATGGACACAGGCATCGCAAAGGAAATCTGCTTTCGGATACCTGAATCGCCATGGATCTACGTCTCGCCGGTTGAGTATCTTCTTTCTGGGTCGATGGTGCTGTCGGTGTGCTGTGCCTCACTTCTGTCAGTCATCCATGGTCGTCATCACGTTCTTGTTGTATTGGCACATCTTGTTTCTTCATCAAATCACTCTCTCTTGCTCTCACTCTCTTTGCGTTTCAGCACATTCTTCTCTCTTCTTCTTCAGACGGATCTTGGGCTTGTGGCTGGGCTTTATAAATTCGGGTGGTGCAGGTTATGGTGCGGCACGCCATTCTGTAAATACGAGTCTTCCGTGTACGTGAAACCCTTGAAGAGCTCCGAATTGCTGTAGCTGCCGTACATGGATGATCCGCTGCCGCCCGGTCGTCGGCCCATCGCGATGCCGCGCGCGTGGTTGTCCGGACTCACCACCGGCATTTCTGTGAACTCGCGGTCAAACTGCGACGTGTCCTCCGCGCTCGAGAATGTCGGGCGCCAAGGAACAGGCACCTGGCCGAGCGCGAGCGCGTCCCACTGGATCTCGACAAAGAACGGGTGGTTCTTGATCTCGCCAGCGTCGTCTGGTCCCGTGCCAAGACGCTTCGTCGGGTCTCGTTCCAGCAGTTTCGAGAGCAGATCCTTCGCCTGCACTGACAGGTACTTTGGGAACGTGAGGTCCCCCTTGCGGATCTTCTCAAAGAGACGGTCGCGGTCGCGGCAGTAGAACGGCGGCAGACCCGTAAGCATCTCGTAGAGCAGCGCGCCGAGCGACCACCAGTCGACGGCACGGCCGTGGCCCGAGCGATTCAGGATCTCCGGTGCCAGGTACTCGGGTGTGCCGCAGAACGAGTTCGCGCCAGAGAAGTCATCCTGGATCCCTTCTTTCGAGAGCCCAAAGTCGGTCAGGCGGATGTGTCCATTCTCGTCCAGCAGCACGTTCTCCGGCTTGAGGTCGCGGTAGATGATGTCCAGGTTGTGCACGTACTCGATCGCGAGCGTGATCTCCGCGGCATAGAAGCGCGCGCGCGGCTCCGGGAAGCGCTGTACCTTGCCCAAGTGGAAGAAGAGCTCGCCGCCGGCGCAGTAGTCGAGCACAAAGTAGAGTTTGTCCGAGGTCTGGAACGCGTAGTTGAGCCCGACGATGAACGGGTGGCGCACGTACCCGAGCACGTGACGCTCCGTGCGCGTGTGCTCCACTTGGTTGCGCTTGATGATATTCTCCTTGCGCAGCACTTTCATCGCGAAGATCGCGCCGTTGTCCTTCTTGCGCACGAGCAGCACCTTGCCGAACGAGCCCTTGCCAATCACCTTGATCATCGTGAAGTCGTCTAGCTGCACCTTCTCCTTCTTTGGCTGCAGCTGCGGGTTGTGGTGGTTCAGGTGGCCGCCGTGGAAGGGCTGGATGCCGCCGGCCGCCAGATCCGTGTTGTAGTCAAACGTGAACATCTGAAGAAGAGGACCAGAGCAAGTGTCCATCAGTGCGAAACACACAAATACAAAGCAAATGGTGTCAGCAAGTTGTTGTGGACAGATTGGTATGGTAGTAAGACTTGCTTTGCTTTGTTTTTGCTTACGTCATCGTCGCGCAAGTCGTCGTGGGAGCGCGAGTCGTCGTCTGCGGAGTCAAACATCTCGTCCATCTGCATGCGGCAACAAGCAACAAGAATCGCAGGTGCGAAATTTGCAAGAACATTTGTGCAATGTTAGCAAACACACACGAAACACACAAGAACAAAGCACGAATGCAAGACAACTTGTTGCAGTCAAGTACGTACGTCGAGTTCGCCAATGTTATTGTGAGCGCCATGTGCTGCGGCGGCATTCTGCTGCAAACCTGGTGGAGGGATCTGGCATCAAGTAACCATAACGCAAGCAAGAACAAACACAAACGAAACGGTAAGCAATTGCTTGTTGCAGTAAACATGCAAGCAAGCAAGTTTGTGTACGTACGTTGGCTTCGGCGCTGACGAAGTCGATGAATACGTGGGACGTGTAGATCGGGTGGTGGTGTAGCAGCTGGATGACCCACATCGAGAGCTCCACGCGCGCGCGCTCGACGCTCTCGGGGCTGCGCGGGTCGAACGTCTTTGGTGGGCATTGTGGAATGCCGGCGAACATCATGAGCAGCTACGAATTGCAGGAGAGAGTTGTGCGCAACGACAAGAGCGTGTGCGGTGTGTGAGCAAGGCAGCACAAAGCAAACAGGCGCAATCGGCAGCTGCATTTGTTGCTGTTGTTACCTGGGTGCTGAGGCGCTGGAAGCTGTCGTATCGCCTGTACACGGTCCAGCTATTGCTGCCGCCCTGTTGCACGCTTACGTAGAACACCTATCCCACCGCAAGCAACACACAAGTGAGCAAACAAGTCGACTCATGCCATGCACACACACACACACACACACACACACACACAAGTCGTCATCGCAAGCGAAGAGCTACAGCTACATACCACATTGTCTGGTGAGTGCGACTCGCGCAGGAGGCCGTAGCCGGTCACAAACACACTGAGCGTCGCCATTCTCCTCTGCTTCTTCTCTTCCGCTGCTGTCGTTGCTTGCTGCTGCGCAAGTGGTGCTGGTTCTGATATCCGCACACAAGCGCAAGACGCGATCACAGACACAGAGACACGGACTGTCTTGGGGTGTGGCTCTTGCTGCGCGAAGCTCTCTTTGCTCCAGTATGGACCGGAGTGTGTGCGCTTTCTGCTGTGCTGCTGGCTGGCCCACTGGCTGGCTGGCGGGCGGGCGGGCTGTTTTGTGTGGCGATGTGTTTTCTGAACCAAATCAACCAGACAAGCCGCAAGCCCAACAAAGCAAGCAAGCCAACAAAGCAAGCAGGTCCCGCAAGCCAACAAGACGCAAACAAACAAGCAAGAGTGAGAACTCGCGAGAACCAAGAAACGGCGTAAATTACATCCGTGTGTCACATACTAGCAGGCTTGACACAACGTCACCCGCCCTTTCGCTCTCCCGTTGTCTGGGGAAATGTATGTGGCGACGCGGCGGGCATCGAGTCATCGCGAAGGAAAATCGGTAGCTTACCACGAAGCTATGATTTCCCTCTCTGATTGGCTGAATTATCGTTTCTGACCGAATGATGGCGAGTTTCGTCCAATTAGAAGCTTGCACGAGGGCGAATAGTGTCAGTTGCCGAAGAAGGGTTATCAATTTCGCGCCGAGGACGACGACCTCAAGGTGTGCGCGCAGTGCTGCTGCTGACCCCTTTCTCGACGTTTTGCTCCGACTCACTCGGAGGCCTTCAAGCTCGGACAAGTAATTGTCTGAGCCTGGAGGTCAAAAGCCCCAGAGCAGAACTCCAGTTCTCATGCGCTTTGATTTCTTTTTTGTCGCAGTCTTGTATTCTGGCTGGCTTTCTCGTTTGAGAGTTTCCCAGTTGTTTCAGTTCTTTCTTCTGTGACGTGAAGAGCGCCAATGCGCTGATTTCTGAAGTTCCAATGCGTCGAAAACGCCCGGATCCGTCGAGTTCAATGATCTTTGGCGATGGTTTCTTCTCATCCATGACTGCCTTGTCTCTGCAATGATCCGCTCGGTCAGTGTCTATATGTTCGAAGTGTCAAAGTAGATAAGCTTGAGGTGGTTGTTGTTGTGGTGCAAGTATTGTTGATAAAAAAGTACAGCCGGCTAGTTGGCGCTCTTACTTTACGTTTGTTTCTCTTTGTTTGTTTGCAGACAATTGGTTGCTTTCGCCCACGTTGTACTTGCATTCGCAAGTGCATTTGCTTGTGTCCTTGCTCTTGCTTCCTGCTTGTTGGTTATCTGATTGCCGTCAAGATGTGAGAAACGGGTGCCGCGAGAGCTCCACAGCTGTTGCGCGCTCTATGTATGACATAATACAGCGCCCACACAATTAGTCGAGTCAGTTCGTTTTACAGTAGTGTCAACAACAACCAGCATCTTCAAGTACAAGTCAGCGAGCCAGACTGGGCTTTCTGATTTGTCACGCTCTGAATTTCCAAGCATAGTCTCACCTTCCGGGTCGATGCAGAAGCACCGCTGCAGGAATGAGAGCGCGTCCTTGGACAAATGCTCTGGCAGCGGCGGAGGCGACGTCGCAGTCGCGATCGCATACATCGCGAACAAACTGTTGGTCGCCGCAGGCCACGGGTGTCGCGCTGTAGCCATTTCGATCACAGTGGCCCCAATACTCCAAATATCGGCTTTGAAGCCATGTCCTGTCTGCTTCACGACTTCGGGGGCCATCCACGGTACCGAGCCGCGGATCGAGCGCAAACTCTCGTCGAGACTCGCAGTGTGCATTTTTGTCGGCGAGGGGTACACAGTCTTTGATGATTGAGCAGCATTGAGCTGCGGTAGTTGCTTGGAGCAGCCAAAGTCAGCGAGTTTCGACACACCCTGCTCGTTCACGAGGACATTTGCACCTGTGTATTGGAAAAGTAAACACATTGACAGATTAACGAAAGAGTGAGCGAGGAACTCACTTCTCTGAAACGTACTGTCCCATGAAGTACCAGTTAAATAAACAACGAGAGCGGACTCACATCGTGAATGAGAGACTATGCCTACTCACTCACCTTTGATATCTCGATGGACGACGCCCATTGCGTGCAGATACATCACGCCTTCGACGATTTGGCGCGTGAAGATCTTGACCAGGTCCTCGCTGAACGCGTCAAACTGCTTCAGCATACTAGAAAATAATGGCGATGTAAGCTTGAGGACTCGTGAACTAACGAGCCAAGTCCAACTCATCGATCCTCGCACGAAGTAAGCAAACCAAAATACCTGGCGATGGAGCCTCCAGGCACATACTCCATGAAGATGCAAAACGATTTGTCGGAGCGATAGCTTCCTTTGTACCTATACAGACGGACAGAAAGTTTGCCAATTAACCCAAAGTTTCAACAACCAACATTGTGAATCGAGATCAACAGCATCAGCACGTACCGCACGATGTGCTTGTGATTGAGGTTGTTCATCAGCTCGATCTCTTCTCCAAGTTTCTGGAGTTGCTTGGCATCGTCTATATTCGGGCTCGAGCGCACTTCGATCTCTTTCACCGCAAAGAGTTCGCCCGTGATACTATTGAGTCCCATGTAGACCTGCGGGGCAACAAATTCAACATCGTTGCGCAGATGGTGACAAATCTACAAACCCGCTGAGAAATCACACTGTATGTGTACCTTGCCAAATGTGCCTTCACCGATGAGCTCTCCGCGCTTCCATTTCGTGATCGCATTATTGAGCGGCAATGTCGACGGGGACGCAGAAGCGAAAGATCCTCGAGACAGCCGAGCAGCACTGATCGTCGGAGATCGCGATCTTGTGAGACACAGTGTGGGCGAGTCGGCGCTTCGCACGTCACTGCTCTTTTTGCTTCGGCTGCCGCTGCTGAAGGCGCTTTTCACTTTTTCTTCCTTCGACGCATGGCCCATGTGCAGGATCGAGACCATCTCGCACGCGTCCTTGATGCTCTGTTTTTGTCTCCACGGCCCTTTCTTCAGTTTCTCGACTTCCTCCTGTTGCTGCTCCTGTTCGTACTTGTGCAGTACCTGGTCCTTCTGCTGCTGTAACTTTTGCTGGTTGTTGCTTGCTGGAAATTGTTGTTGTTGCTGCTGCTGCGCTTGTCGAGTCGAGATCGCGGCCGGAAGCTGTCGACTCTTGCCTGCTTTCTTCCACAAATCAAACTTGTACACCACTTTCTCTTCTTTTTCCTCCTCTTGCTCTTTGTCCATGCCCACGACTTCATTTCCTCCGCATTGGGCTTGCGTAAAGAATAAATTGCCGTTGAACTGATTGCCTTCACTAATTGGAGCAGTGTCGGGTCCTGGGGTCGACCGTGAGAAACCCATTTCTTTCAAAGCGAGCTCCGAGATCGTGAAGCTACACCGCCGTTCTTGATTGGTGGTGGCATTTCTGCCAAAAATCTTGCTATGCTGCTGAGCCATAGCCGTACCCCGACCAAGCTGAGCTGTTGCAGTTCCAGGTGGCAGTTCCATCGCTCGGTCCTCATCGAAAGAAGATGAAGCAGTGGACGTGGAGGAGTAGGAGGAGCCCTCTACTGCTGCCTTTGAGGTGCCCGAAGATGAAGAACTCCCCGCGCTGATAGATCGATGAGGTTGGAGACGCTTAAAGCTGGCTTTAGCACCTTCAACCTGGTGCACCACTGCCGACGACGAAGATGATGACGAAGACCACGAGCTTGGTCGCTCTGTCGGTCGCTTGCCAGATGGTGCGCGGGGCGTCAAAGCATGTGGTGACAGCGCCTCTTTGCTGATTTGGGAGATGTGCTTGAGTCTTAGGTTGCGTCCACTAGAGCTTCGATGCAGCTCAACCATTGGCTCAATGCGCAATATCTCCAAGTGCTTGTTCATCGGTGCCTCTTGTTGTTGGTGTCGCTGCTGCTGCTGCTTTAGTGGTGGCGCAGGCGTTGACAACGATTTTTGTGAAGAGAAGTGTGTCGCTGGACCGCGTGCTGAGCTGTTCATCTTCAGCCTCGTGAAGGCGTTGTGACTTGCACGCTTGCTGCTGATGTTGTTATCTCCATCGTCGTCATCTTCATTAGTTTCGTCACTGCCTCTAGCTTCGTAATTTTCTTCCACGTCACTTGTCCCTCGCCCATAATCAGTGCCATCCTCGTCCTCGCCCTCACTGCTGTCACTATCGTTCGTGATTAGTTCGCGGTGATGACCGCTCAGCGCTGCTCTGCTTGCGGTCTGCGCCTTGCGCCGGATCGACTCGACCACATGCAGCGCCGTGTCGTAGTCGTCATTCGCCGCACTGAGCTCACGCAGCGCACGCCCGCGCGTCTCATGCGTCATGAAAGCAACAAAAGATCTCCAAACGAAGGACTCGAGCGAGCGAAGGAAGAGACACTGACAGCAGCCGAGAGGTTACCACGCTGCGAGGCGACTCACGCATGCAGCACGTGGGTGGTAGCGTCAGCGACAGTGTTAGGCGGTAGAGTTATGGTCAGTGAGCGGGTGATACGAAGAAGCACGTGTGGTGAAGAGAGAGAGAGATCCAAGCGCGTGGGTGAGCGGGCGTCGCGTCAACTGCGGAAATGGCTGCGCAATGAGTGTGAGTGAGCGCAGATGGTGCGACGTTTCACATAGACGCCTCGTATTGGTTCAAAAAGAGGAGGTGGCTACCTTTTCAACCAATGGAAGGCAACTTCAACTTCTTAGTGACTGTTTAGGGTAGATCTGTGAAGTGAACAGACAGATTAGGCTAGCCTCCGCCTTATATAGGTTCAATAAATACTGTCAGGTGTGGGGTGCTGCTGAAAGCGTTGCGATCGTATTTTGTTGGGTGGGAAACTTCAACGACAGAATAGGGTTGTATCTGGGAATCGGATCTCACTGACTCAGTTTTGGAACAGCCAAGAAGAAAAAAAGCAAACCAAGGGAGCTCAAGCAGAACGAAAGCGAGTAAAGCATGTGGCGTGGATACCGCGCTCTACTGAAGCGCACGCCAGGGGCGTCACGGTCCTCTGCGCGTGCGTCGGTGCTTACGGCAGCGTCTCTGGCGGCGGCGGCGACTGCGACGGTCGCGTGGACGCTCTTGGACGACGGGAACACGTCGCGCGCGCACGCTGCCGCCGCTGCACCAAACGAAAAGAGCGAACGGTCGACGCTGCATCTGGCATCAGCCTCGGTCGTGAACCCCACGGCAAATCCCGCGACGCTCGAGAAGATGCGGCTTACGAGGCGCTTCACGCGACGTCGACAGAAGCGCTCGCATAAGTTCGTGATCGTAGGCTCTGGCACGGCGGCGCATGCTGCGATCGAAGCGATCCGACAGGAAGACCCGCAGGCAGATATCCTCGTGCTTAGTGATGAGAACGCTCTCCCACGAATGGACACAGACCCGTACACGCCCACACCCGCGCTGCAGGATGACGAGCAGATTGCAGAACCGTTGATGGAGACGTACAACGAGTGGCGCCGCCACTTGACTGCCAAGCTCGAAGACGAACCGAATGAGAACTCGTCAAGTAGCAGCAGCAGCTCGCAGTTTCCGCCTCCGCTGACGCTACTGCTCGACAAGAAGGAGATGCGCTTTGACGTCGAGAAGAATCGTATCCATTTGGGCGACGGCACGGAGATTAAGTATGAAAAGTGTCTGATCGCGTCGTCCGGAAAGCCGCGCCACTTTTACGTCTTGGATAGTAACCGTATCAGCTACAGTCTGAAAGACCGAATCAACCTGTGCACGACGCTGAGTGACTTTACGCAACTAGATCAGCTGCACAAACGCCCCGAGGTCGAGTCGGTGATGGTGATCGGCGGGGGTTTTCTCGGCACCGAAGTCGCAGCTGCGCTTGCGACGGACCCGCGCAATGCGCACATCAAAACCAAACTGATCTTCACCGAGTCCGCACCAACCAGCCGCTCGCTGCCGTTCTACCTTGCGCAGGAGCTGACGAAGAAACTGCAGAGCGTGGGGGTCGATGTCATCCCCGACCATTTGATCACGAGCCTCAAGTGCGAGGGTGAAGCGAGCGACTGCGAGGGCGTAATCGTCGAGGGGCTCGGACAGGGCAAGAAGACACTCATCTCGGACTATGTGGTGCTCGCGTCGACCCACACGGACCCGAACCTACGCTTTGGCCGCGACACGTGCTTTGAGATCGATGAAGTGAACGGCGGCATCATGGTGAACGCGCAGCTGGAGGCGATCTCGGGGCTGTTCGTCGCGGGCAATTCAGCGAGCTACTTTGATCCGTACCTTGGACGTCGGCGTGTCGACCGCTACGACCACGCAGTCAACAGTGGACTTGTTGCGGGGAGAAACATGGTCGCGTCGCTGTCGCCGACCACGGGGAAAATGAAGAACTACAGGCACCAGCCTATGTTCCGCAGCAACTTGCGTGGTATCAACGTGCTGATCGAAGGTATTGGAGAGATCGACTCGTCACTGCGCACAGTGGGCGTGTGGGTGCAGCCGCGAAACAGCAACTCGCACACCCGCCAGCTTGGGTACTCAAGCTCGGCACCTCCTGCGAGCTTCGACCGCGGGGTCGTATACTATTTGAAAGGCAACAAAATCATGGGGATCCTGCTCTGGAACGCGTCCGACGTGTTGGAGAGCGCCAAGCAGCTGATGCTCTCGCGGCCAGAGATGCACGATAACGTGGTCGAAGAGCTCCAGCACGTGATCTCCATCGCCCCCACAGACTGGCTCCACGTGGTCACGACGTGAGTAAGAAAGAAGAGGCCATAAGTTTGAAGCGCGTAAGGTGAAGTGGCTGCTTGTCTCTGAAGTTGTTGCTTTTGTCTGTATGCCTGTCATAATACCCTTTCTCCTTGTACCTTGGCACTTGAGTCTGCCTAATGAGTGGATAGGACTGACCTTAGATACGTGAAGAGAGCGATATAGTAAGAAAGAGGAATGGATGCCAAGAGCTGTTACTATCTGTCATGATAGTTGATTGCTCTCATTTGTTATTGTCAAATATGTATACTTGGTATTAAACAATGTTATCTACAACAAATCGTGTGCCCCCATACAAACTCCACGTATCCTCCAGAAAAAAAATGCTATCATCGTTAGTCGTAGACCGTCCTCGCCCACTACAGCACCTTGAACTAACAGCTACCGAGTTCGTCCTGCTCGTCGATGTCAAACGTGTCGTTCATGATCATGCTCAGTTGGTTGATCTTGTCGTTGGTCATCTGCAAGACGCCAAACTTCATTGTCGGCAGGTATTCGTCCGGTGGGCACTCGCCAACTTCAAGTCGCGGTAGACTCTCCCAGCGGGTTCTGTGCGAAAGCGGAGCGCCAAGTCCAGGATTTTTCTTCTGCGGTTTGACGAGCTGTGGGAACCCAAGAAAGTTGGAGATTCGGTTGTAGATGACGACACTGAAGTTATGGAGCGAAATCGCCGATCCAGTTGGCCACATTGTACTTGAGCCATTCTCGCCTGGAGCTCGTCAACACGTCGCGACAGGTCTTGGATACTTTGGTCGCGAGTTACTTCTGCCGTGGTTGCTGTTGAGCTGGATGACCAGGAGTATCATCTTGGCTTTGAAGTGGAAACTGCACTGCTTCTGGTTTCTCGTTGGCATCTTCTTCGCCTGCTGTCGCGATCGGCAGCGAATTTGGATGAGTTCGGCTCATTCGTTCTAGTACGTTGAGCAGATCAGGCACTACCAGCGCGTCTTTGTGTTCAATACTATCGGAACTTTCAGTTTTCATCTCGACTGACAGAGCTGTGCTGTTTTGCTTTGCTGTTGGCTGAAGCGATAACTCTAGATGGGGGGAGTGGGATGTGCTCTGCTCTACTGATACAGAAGCGAACAGGTACACTAGAAAAACTCACGTCACTGTCTCGGTTGAAAGATAAAATCCGACAGTTGAAACTCTCTTTCTCTCAGTTCTCTTAACGGCAGCAACAAAGTTGAAAGATGCAGACTACTAAGTGCTATAGTGCAAGGCTGAAGGCAGAGACAACAGATGAGCATAAAGAGACACAGAACAGTCAAGGTACGACTTAGCATTCAATGCGATCAGGATCCCTGGTTGTAACCACACCTGCTTCGTTTACGCCTTTGTTGGGCAGCAAGCCCCAAGACAACCATGAGGCTGGTCGAATTGTTAAGTATTGCGAACATTTTCACTCCTCGGATCGCGTTTCTCTTAATCTAGTTGAACGAAGCGGTTCGAGGCAGCTGCCGACTGCTTTGACTCCAAATCGTGGCGTGCTGAATACCGCGGTGGTGCGTACAGGTGAGTTTGGCTTCGTCTTCTCCCTCGTCGTGTTCATCTTTCTCGTACTCGTTCACCATGAGCGTGAACAAGCTTTTGTAGAGGTCTCCAGCCTCATTCTGCCAGTACGTACCAGCGAAGTGGTTGCTGTCCACTCGGTACACGTACCAGCGTCCTTTATCGAACGTCCGCAGCGCTGCTGGTGCATTGGTAGTAGTGTCTTCGCTCTCTGCATGGAAACCGTTGATCGAGATGTGCGACTCACACCGCACGAGCGCGTCATCAGAGAGCGCCAGCAGTGAAGAAGAAGACGCCGAGACAGGGATCGAGGCAGCCTGTGCATCCTCCGAGAGCGCTTTACCGACTTCCGCGGGCTTTGGGAACCACGGACGCAACATCGAGTGGATGTTGACAGCGCCGTCGTTGTGCTCCCAGTGATCGGCTTTGAAGCCTGTTTTCCATCAACCGTCATGGTGAGTTCTTTGGTGCATATTGTACGTGGCACATTGATAACAAGCCTTGCTTACCGTCAAAGATCTGCGGCAGCGAGTTGACGCGACGGCGCATGAGCCACATAAGCCCGGCGAACGACGGCATCTTGGCGAAATCCAGTTTCTTCACGCGCCGCCAGAGCAGTACACTCAGCAGCGTCACAGTGAGCACTCGCACGCCAGGAGCACGCAGTTTGCCCAGCAGTCGAGGCAATTTGCCCAGTGCAGCTGCAAGAGCCAAGGCAATGAGACCAATTTCGATGCTGGGGACGTTCTTGAGGCTCCGTGGACACGTCGTGATGCTCATCAAGTAGAGCTTGTCCATGTGCTGCAGCTTCGAGTTGCGCAGGATCCGGACTGCCGGCAGTGCGCCAAAGAGCGCCGTGTCCTTGGAGTTGTTCACTGAGCCGCTCGTAGATGCCAAGTCCTGTAAACTGTGGTTACCCCACTGCTCCATGTGCAGATCGTACGCGTTCTTAAGCAGCGGGATCTTGGAATAGAGTTTGTACCAGAGCGAGAACGCGACGGTGAGCGCGTGGCCAACACTGAACAGCTGCATGTGGTGGCTCTCGTCATGGATGCCCATCATGTGGGTCAGCGTCGTGCCCGTGAGCGGTCCGGCGATACTCACGATGCTGCGCACCCACTTGTAGCTGCTGCCCACGTTGAAGAAGTCCGTGCAGAGCATCTGGTACAACTCGATCGCGGTCGTCGCACCGAAGCTGTGGCCCACGAGATGCACTGGATTGCGCTCACTCCAGTGCGGACACAATGGACTCTCGAACGTGGCGCCAAAGCGCTTGTGATTCGCTTCGCGCGCGTGCTGCTCGCCGTAGTCGACCGTGCCGCCGAAGAGCTGAAAGAAGACCTCACACGCGCGGTCGTGGTCGGACGACACGACGCCCACGTCCACGATCACGTGGTTGGCATTGATCTGGCGCAGCTGGTGCTCGGGCCAGTACGGCACGCTGCGGTTCCAGAGCGGCCAGTTGCGGCCATAACCAAACACGCCTGTGAAGATTGTGGATGTGGGTACAAGCGATGCATGGGCACATGATGGGTACATGCGGAGATAGATAGATGGTAACATTGGAACAGAGAGCGCAGCTGCAGAGTACGTTACCGTGGATGAAGACGACGGGGAACTTGGTCTCAGTGCGGCACTTGACGTCTACTGCCATGGATATTGACTGCTGTTGCTTGACGACTTAGTTACAGGTGTGAACTGGCTGGAGTGAACGAAGAAGCTGCTCTGTGAGGATTTCCTCATTTGATGGCATGGATCTTTGTGTAGGCTGCTGGAAAAGGCGCGATCTGAGGAATGCTGAAATAAAAACTTTAGAGAAAAGCGAAATTTAATTAAAACCAAATCATAGCTTCAAAAGGGTTACAAAACCTGTTTATATACTATGATGGATTTTCGAAATGTGATATGCATTTTGAGAGGATGGAGGTCTCGTGTGAGGGGACACAGCTTCAAGGTGGCGCACCGGGTGTCACGTTTGACTTTCGCGCAAAGTTTTTCACTTTCCGTTGCGAATGAGGAGGAGACATCAGACGATTACCAAAAGAGAGTGCTGGCATTCCAACTTGCAGTTCGAAACACTCCTCATGAGTCAAGAGTGCATGACGTCATGGCCCTCTTGTGAGTGAGTGAACAAACGCTTGACCTCGAGGTCCTGTGAAAGCACCCCCCTCCACCCACCCACCCATCCATGAGCATTCAAATGATTGTATCGTGAGTGTATCCTCGTTGAACTCTGAGTTGTTGTCTTTCCATTCAGCCTTGGCTGATTCGGAAGCCTTGGGGGTTGATTATTGGTGTTGGAGCGATTGAGTCGGTGACACTACAGGCTTGCTGTGCCTAGAAGAGTTGGCTCTGCACGTTTATTTTTTACAATAGAATCAAGTAAAAAAATTTCAGTAATTAAGGCGCTCACTCACTCTAGAGAAGCTCACATCCAACTGCCTCGCAAAGTCAACAATAAAGTCCTCATGCATCACAAAGTCCAGCATAAAAGGCCCCACAGCCGCTCAGGCGAATGCTGCCGAGGACACGCGTCGCAATGGTTCCGTTTCGCTTTCTAAGGCAGTTGCAGTATCGTCGTCGTCCTGCTGGAAATTGGGCAACTGGCGCTGCGACTTGGACGTCCTGAGTGTGTCGCTCGTGGCATTCTGCACCACTACCTCATCATCACCTGGCTCGCTCTCGTACTCGTACTCATACTCATTCTTGATCTGCGCGAACAAACTCTTGTAGAGGTTCCCAGCTTCGCGGTCCCAGTACGTACCCGTGAAATGGTTGCTGTTCACGCGGTAGACGTACCATCGCCCTTTGACAAACCGCTGCGACGCCTGCACCTGGCGCCGCTGCTCCTCATCTTCCTCTGCCTCGCGATGGAAGTCGTGGATCGAAATGTGCGAATCGCAATGGGGCAGTGTGCTCCCACGCATAGAACTTAGAGCAGCAGCATCACTGACAGGCTGCTCTTTCCCCTCCACTACTGCTGCCGAAGAGAGCGCAGTCGACGACTGGGATGTCGGCAGCGTTCGCGTGTGCGGGTCCATGTGGTCTGTGGGCGTCGCAGTCGAGAGCTCTTGGGGCTTTGGGAACCACGGACGAAGCTGCGAGCGGATGTTCACGGCACCGTCGTTGTGTTCCCAGTGGTCCGCCTCAAAGCCATCAAAGATCTGCGGCAGCGCCTTGGCTGTGCGGCGCATGAGCCACTTGAGACCGTAGAGCGACGGCAGCTTGGCAATGTCGAGCTTTTTCACCTGCCGCCACAGAGACACACAAAGCAAGAGCCCAAGTACGCCTCGAAAGCGGCGCGTCGCAGCGAATCGTGACCACCAGCGTGGGAACTCCCCCCACAAGAGCAGCAGGAACGCCGAGAGCGTCGAGACTTCGCCAATGGGTACGTAGCACGTCTTTGGGGACGTCACGATGCTCATCAGATGCAGCTTATCCATGTATTTGAGCTGCGAGTTGAGCTGCACGCGTCGCGAGGGCAAGATCGAAAAAAAGCCCGAGTCCATCGACTTGTTTACTGGTCCATCGACTGCGCAGAGCTGACTCAGCGAGAGATTTGTCCACTGGTCCATGCGCAGGTCGTAGGCGCCTCGGAGCAGCGGGATCCTTTCATAAATTTTCCCCCACACACCGAGTAGAATGTAGAGCAGGTGCGCCGTCGAGCCGCGCTTCATCTCCACGTCGTGGAGCCCGACCATGTGCGTAAGCGTCGAGCCTGTGAGCGGCCCCGCGATGCTCGTGATGCTGCGCACCCACTTGTGGTTGCTGCCAACACCAAAGAAATCGGCGCTCACGAGCTGGTAGAACTCGAGCGCCGTGAGCGCGCCGAGGCTGTGGCCAACAAGGTGGATCGGGTTCTGCTCACTCCAGTTCGGGTGCAGCGCCTTCTCGAACGTCGATCCGTACCGCAGATGCGCTGTTAACAATCGCCAGGAGTCACACAAGTCAGCTAGCTTATCATAGCGAGCCGTAGAGCAACGCTACGTACTTGTGTGCTTGGCGTGCTCTTCGCCATAGTCAACCGTGCCGCCCATGAGCTGGTAGAACATCTCGCACGCGCGGTCGTGGTCGGACGACGCTGTGCCCACGTCCACGAGCACGTGGTTCGGGTTTAGCTGCGCCAGCTTCTGCTCGGGCCAGTAGGGCGGAAAGTACCCCCACGCCGGGTGACTGCGTCCAAAACCAAACACGCCTACAGTGGATAAAGCAAGTTACGTTCAACACGAGTCAGTTGGTGTGTGTGTGTGCGTGTCAACGCCATTATTGCCACGTAGCAACGAACACAAGAGATGCAGCAATTACAGCACCGCATCATGCAGACAGGCGCGTACGCACCGTGGATGAGCACGACGGGGAACTTGGTCTGTTGCTGCGTTGGTGGTGGCGATGAAGACGGCGGTGACTGCTTCATAGTGCAGCCGTGGACGAATGCGCGCGCGTGGGTCTGTGACGTGTGGCGAGTGTCTTCAAGGCAGCAGATTCACAAATGACGACTGACACTAAACGACGCGACGGACCATCTGCAATTTTGGGTTCGTACTTAAGTGAAGTGAGCTTTTGATTGACCAAAATAAACTTCGCAGAAAATTTCGCTAATTTGGCTTGTGAACAACGACATCAGCCGTGGTCAGATGATGAAATGCGATGGCGCGTCCCACGTAGCGCATCGCCCTGGGGTTGCGCGTGTAATTGCGGCTGCAGCGGCGCTGTCATTATTCACGAAATCAAGAACTGTACACGGTAGTGATGGTCTTTTGTTAATTACATATTTGCACTCAGTCCACTTCATTCGTTCGCATCGGTTCTGCTGCTGCATTACGTCTCAAACTCGGAGGCGGCGACGCGCAGGAGATCGTGAAATAGCTGCGATGCGTCGGCGTCAAAGTGCGTGCCGGCCATGTGGTTCTTGCGCACGCGGTGCACGTACCAGCGGCCGCGCTGCAATGCGTGCTTCCGGTTCTGCAAACGTAGCGAAGCCATGGGCAGTAGCAACTCATCGCCGCTCTCGTCATTGCTGCCTGCACAGGCTGTAATGCCAGCAGCGGGGCTTGCGAGGAGCTCTTCGACGGTTAGGCTACTGCTGATATTGGTTGCACTTGAGGCGCTGGAGTCACTCTCCTCTTCTTCTTCACCGTTGCCATTCTCTGATGCGGATGACGACGTGGGCGACGACGACAGGGACGCTGTCGCTGTGGAGCGTGGAGACGAAGCCGTTGAGCTTGACGCAATGGACGCGGTCGATGCGCGCTCGTCACCGCTGTCTGCTGCGCTGATCTTCAAAGCTTCACCACAACGATTCTTAAGGATCGAGGCTGGCGTCCACGTTCGCAGCATGGAGTGGATGTTCACGGCGCCGTCGTTGAGTTCCCACTCGTGTCGCTCAAAGCCTGAGTAGCACATAGAGGAATGGTTAACTCTCTAGGATACCCACACAATCCAGTCGCCATTGATAGAAAGCCGAGTTCGTGACGTACCGTCAAAGATCTGGTGGAGCGCGCGCACACATTTGTTCATGAGCAGCATGCACGCGTGGAGTGACGGGATCACCGCGTAGTCGATCTGCTGCATCCGCTTCCGCAGCAAGAACGAGAGTCCCATGATCACCACGACCAGCAGCGTCGCCATCTGAGCCTCCAGCATATCACTCAGCCATGCCGCCATGCCCTTAATGCTTAGCAGGAGCATGGTAACCGCTAATGAGGTCTCAGCGATGGGGAACTCAACGTGGCTGCACGTGACCACGCTCGCGAGGAACACTTTGTCCATGTGCACGAGGCGGCTGTTGCGCTCCAGACGCAGCGCCGGCAGGATGTTGTACACCGCGAGGTCCTCGGACATGTTGATCCGACCTTTTGCCGACAGCACTTCGCGGTAGCTCGTGACACACTCCCACTGGGGCATGCGGTAGTCAAAGATCTGCTTGAGCACGGGGAAGTCCGTGTGCAGCTTGAACCACAAGCCGAGCGACGAGCCGATCAGATGGCCCAGCGTGTACGCGCGCATGCTGGCATCGTGTAATCCGAAGAGGTGCGTGAGCGTCGTGCCCGAGAGCGGCCCCGCGATGCTCGTGATGCTGACCACCCACTCGTGACTGCTGCCGACGCCGAACGCGTCCTGGCAGATTAGCTGGTAGAGCTCGATCGCCGTGGTCGCGCCAAAGCTGTGGCCGAGCAGGTGCACGGGGTTCTCCGCGCTCCAGTGCGGATGTAATGCGGTGTCGAACGTCGCGCCGAAGCGGTTGTGACCAGCTTTCCGAGAGTGCTGCTCGCCGTAGTCCACGCGGCCGCCGAGCAGCTGGTAGAACGTCTCGCAGGCGCGGTCGTGGTCGGACGAGAGCGCGCCGACGTCCACGATCAAGTAGTTTGCGCGCATCTCGGCCAGCGCGCGCTCGGGCCAGTAGGGCGACCACGAGTCCCAGAGCGGCTTGCGGCGGCCGTAGCCGAACACGCCGTGGATGAGCACCACTGGGTGTTTGGTGGTGGTGGTGGCGGCGGTGTCTGTCATGGCGGTCTCTTTTGTCTGTGTGGTTGTCGGTCAAAAAGCGCAATGAGAGGTAGGACGGATCATTATTCTGGGTGGACCCATACCACAACGATCCCTCTGTGCAGCGCGTGTGGTCATGATCATGGAACGCCAAAGAACTGGAGCTGAGGGATTGCTTGTTTGATAGCAGCGCGTCAAATTTGAAGCCATCTTGAAAAATGAAGTCAGCAGGGAACACGGCCGAATTCAACGGCTCGCAACAAAATATATTTTCTGATCGGAAAATGTGTCTGCACGAGTTTCGAAAACAAAGCATATTTTAAGCAAGAAATGTTTTGTTTTAGCTGGTCACGTCGGAACCGCCACTCATCCGACTCCGAGTATCTTCAAGGGTCACATCACATTTTCAGCACTTCCGCATCGATGCGGCAACTGAGCATCGATCTGACGGGCGAGTGCGACGATGAGCGCTTGTTCGCCAGTGCTGACGCGGCGTACATGAGCTTCCGCGATCTCGAACCGTATCCTACAGCTACAGGTGGTGGTGGACCCGCTGGAGGAGCTCTCCACGAAGAGCTCCTCACTCTCCGATACGTGCTTTCGCTCACTGCACTCGTGTTTGCTCTGGGTAGCATCCACATGGGGATCACGCAGCACTACCACGCCAGAGTGTGCTTTCTGAGCCATCCTCCGTCGATGCCTAGGAGCTGCGAGCTGTATCAGATTCACACCTACGCATTGACACGAGGAGCTCCGGATGTGAAGGTCTGGGAGCAGGTTCCATCGACAACACAAGAAGAGCCCAGCGCCAGCGACTCCACCAGGCTGACCAAAAGTAAGGATGACACAACGTCCACCAGCGTAGTGATGGCGTTTGTCGGCGGATGGCCGCTCGACAACTCCGTGACACATCTGGTCGTATCAGCGCTGCTCGCGCTGGTGCTCATCTTTCTGAAGGCGCTTCCGAAGACGGTTCTCCCAGTGTGGATGTGGGCTCTGGCGATTACTACACTAGTGACGTCAATCCTATTTGGTAGGTGATTTGTGGTCCTCGTTTTCTGATGTACTTGCAATATTGATAGCAATGAACAAAACTGAATATCCATGCTGCTTCGTGGTGTTTTGTAGATTTTACGACAATACAGCACTGGAAGCGCAGCACCTGCGAGTCCTTCCAAGACGAGCTTCTCGAGTACTACACAGGGATCTTCGCCATAGAGACCACCATCCCAGTAGCTGCAGTACCGCTAGTAGCTCGCTGCTCCTTCACTCGGTACGAAGGGTTCGTCGCCCTCCAAGGAGCGTTGGTTGGCTCTCTGTTGCTGCTGTTTGCAGTCAGACGACTGGAAGAGCAGGGGCAACAGCATCAGGCGCTTGAGCTTGAGCGCAGTCTAATGATGGTAACGCAGCACTGCGCAGTATCACGAGTCGGAAATAGTGCGCAGCACACGGAGCAGCTGCTGCGCGAAGACTACGCGCCGCAAAGCCCGTTTCGGAAACTATAGAATATAAGTACTGGCTGGGATGTAATGGCAGCGCAGGTGGCCAAGCCATGCGCATGCGTGTATTCACAAAATGAACATTATCCCTTCTTTTTGACCACAAAAACGATACATGCAGTTTGGGAAACAAACGACTCACTGAAATATGCAGACAATCGAGAAAGACAGCGAAGCTTTGGCCGGACGATAGACACAGGCAGACAGCATCACCCGGGGGGGGGGGGCGCCGCGGCGGCGGGGGGGGCGGGCGGGGGGGGGGGGGCGGCG
>JALBZB010000571.1:0-23312 GCA_038050625.1 Pythium sp. MPC-2022a | reverse complement strand
TTTAGCAGTAGCGACAGGAACCATAACAGCTTTTCAATTCAGTTGCAATTTTACCGCGTTCACCACAAGTCTCCTTCCTCCTCCCTCCAAGTCGGGAGATCGCTTCCTCGTCGCACAAGCGTGTGTACCGTGTTTTGGGGACTGTCGTTGCACAGCGCCCCATTACAGTGGTGTACTGTAACAAAGTACACACGTTGGGTTACACCGCCGTAACCCAACTCGCCTTTGTCTTTGCCGAACACAGCTTGCGCAATAGTTTTACGGCCAAACCAAAGGTTCGCCAAACTTAGCATTTGCAGCCGGAGCGCACTTCACGCTGATGAGAGCCAGCCCGGAGGGCGGCTCCTTCCATTGACCATAATTATAGACTAGTGTCCAATCAGTTAGTTTGAGCTCGGAGAGCCAACCATGTTAGCGTTCACTTAGATTTAGTATTGGCATACAAAAGTCTAAAGGTTTGCCCCACAGGGGGCAAACTGCATTCATACTTTAATAAACAGTCACGATTTAACTCTCTAAACAGTAGGGGTCTTTTGTACGATCCCTGTTGGTACAGGAAACCGGTAGAAACGCGCCATTGCCCTGCATGACGCAGGCAACAGAGAGCTGTGCTTATTACTCTGCATACGCAGGCAATAGACGCACGTCCCTAACCCCGTCACGAGCCCTTGCGGAAGGTATTCAACACACGCTTTCTCATTCTGTGCATTGTGCTGCGTAACTTGGGAATGCCCGGTTGCATGTACTCTCCAGTCGAGGCAAGTCTCTTCAGGCGAGTGCGGTCATGCACCTTCAGCGACAATGGCCTTCCCGTGCTCTTCTCCGTACCGTAGCCTTTCGGGTCCTTCAGGAAAGCTTGCACCACACTCTTCGAGCGTCTGACTGTTTTCGTGATCTCTCGAAGCAACATTTTCATGCTCGCATACGCCAAGATCTTGCTTTGCTGAAGCTTTGTTAGTCCTGGAGCCTTTGCCATGATTGTGTCGCCCCCGCGTCAAATCGTATAATGACAGAAAACCCTACAATCAATACCAACCCCATTGTGTCCTCTACAATCAATAAAGCATGCGTGACCACCCCCAAACGGCTTAGTTTCCGTCTGTCCTTAAGATTTTGTCGGCCTCTCTAAATGTATATTATTCTAACTTGTGGCTCTGAGATCCTCAATCAAGCTAAAAATTCACCATAAGAATGTTTCAAATACGTTATAAAATATGTCCATAAATCATCTCCGCAAACGTAAAACTCTGGAAAGAATTCTTCTCATTCAATTTTTAAGTGTCCGTAAGATTTTGTCGCGCATTGTATATTGCTCATAAACGGTTTTGAAAGAACGTGAAATGTATGATACAACTTTCAACCAAAGAGGGAACCTTCAATATGATTGATCTGATCAATCATCAATTTGATAATCAGTTTCACCTTCCAAACTCAGTCTTCCGAGAAACCTCAGAAGTTTACTCTCATTTCAGCACGCGGTCTCTAGCACCTGCTGTACAATTGCGCGGCGTGGGAGCAGTGGAATTGAGATTTCCGAGGCGACTGGGCTGGAAATCCAGTCTCTGGATCGATCACGTACAGAAAGAAGCTCTCAAGGTTTGCGTCACGCCAAGACAGAGAAAAGAAAATCAGGCTAGCAACTTCTGGTTTCCGAATCGCATATAAGAAACTTACTGTTAGAATTGAGTGACCCTGGGACTTCTTTGCAACCCCAAACAATCCGTGTGTGTGAGCGTGCACCCGTGACGTAATCAGAGTGATGCGAGCGAGCAGTAAGTTCCACCGTATATCCAGCGAAACTCCTCTGGGGTCATGATACCTTGCGGTCGACGAAAGGTTAGTGAAGTAAATTTGATGTTACCTGTTGAAGCTGCCGTAGCACTCGTGAGCTAATTTCCAAGACCTCGCGCAAGTAGACCCCTTCGTCGCCAACACCAGTGTTAGTATTCGACCAATTTCTGAACTCCCACCCTCCGTTGCCAGGTTGTTGGGTATTCTCAGGTTCTTTCTCCACTGTGTTGCTTCGTGCTTACTGTTAGTAGTAGAGTACCTGAACACCTTCGCGCTCGCAGTTTCCGCAAGAAATACTAGGATATGATACTATCCCCGTGCTTCTTGTTAGTTTACAACATTAACGAGTTGACTGTGGCAATCTTGGCAAATTGGATCTCAAACTTCGTGTACCTCTTAATGAGAGGCTAAAGTTCGAAAAGACATCCGTACTTGGTCTTTGATGTGCTGACGCTGGTCTTCATGTTAGGCCAGATCCGAGTCAGCTCGATACTTTAGTAACCAAAGGCGAGGGCCATGGGTTACTTTCCACGACATCGATATCACAGGCGGTGCAACTGTTCCACCGGAAGTCCAATGCCGGAAGCGACACGGTCGCACACGAAAATCTAAGGATGATATTTTTGGATACCTGTTGCAAGGATTTCAAAATGTTTCCTCATGGCGCGCGCTCGTGTGCCAACTCTGCGCTACAGGGGCATACAGTACATGACTGCGTCACATGAGAGACCAAGGTGGCAAGGCGAAATGCCAACTGACCTCGCTGCCATCAATCGAAGAGCTCGTTCTCAAATCTACTCCGTCCAAGCTAAGTGCAATTACAAGGAGCAATGGTGCATCGATACACCCTGGCGACGCTGGCGCTCATGCTCGTGTCAGTGCCGATGGCCACTCTTCACGCTGCGGAGAGTACCACGACCGCGTCCCCAGCGGACACCATCGACACCACTAGCCCTCGCTCACCACCACCGTCACACCACATGTCGGCCGGTAAATAAGGAGCTATCAACGTTAGCTGATGGTAGCAAAAAAAAGTCATATTCCTAAGAGTAGGGACCACACCCGGTGTTTGCAATCGAAGACACTGGCAGTGATTAGCGCGTGTGCGTGTAGTGAGGCATTGAGCAAGACCTCACACTATTTTTTCGTTGGAATTCCTAATCTTTAATAATTCCCAGTTTTGGTATCAATGTGATGTGATGTGATTTGTCGCCTCCTCCATTTGTCTCTAATACCTCATGGAGCTCATTTCAACGAACAGCTCACTGAAGAGACCAACCTGAATAAACGAACAGCGATCTGTTGAGCTAGCTGTCCTACCAGACCAACATTCTTGTCCGCATCAGTTTTGGAAATGTGGCGCATTGGTTCGGAGCCAACCATTCCTTTTCTTGATGACTCACTCTCTTGCAAACTTGGGGACAGTAGTGTAGAAAAACTCAGGCTAGTATTGTGTACGTCTTCTGCTGCTACTGCATATTGAGGTGCGTCATGGGAATCGAACCGCAAGACGCGACCAGATGTACTCTATGAAGCAAAACTTGAGAAGCTTGCAAAACGACAGGGACTCAAAGTGAGATCGAATATACGAGGTGTCTGTGTTTTCATACGAATACACCGACGTTCTCAGATGCGTGTCAACAACGCATAGAGTATCACCGCGTCTGGTTTACACTGACGCATTAAGGAAGCCGTGTCGCTATCCTCCTACAAATCGAAATGATTCAGTCACTCACTGATTGGCAACCAGAGAATCTCTTTAATCTCTTATAGACAACACATGTGTGCTCGTATAGGCGACTCCACTGAATCTAGACTGGGAAGCTTCACTTTTCAGAGCGGTTTTAAGAGAAGCTCAGACGTGTAGAGGGTTTTTGTATGAGCATTAGGGCATTGGGGTATTTTGCGAAGAAAGAAAAACTGACCACTCTTAATGCTGCAGATGATAGATACCTGCGCATGAGAGATCAATAACGCTGTTCCTTCGTGGCTTAGAGGTACTGTAGTGGTAGTTTGTTAGTTTCAGACAGACCGCTACGCATTTGTTAGTTGCAACGTACGATTTCTCATTTCACTGTCACCTTCCCCCATTATGAGCAATTCCCGCGGCCTCTTGCGAAACGCAAGCAATCCCACGCGAGAACCCCCAAAAAGCGAGAATGCAAGCAAGTTGATCAGATGTGGAGTTTTCTTATGTGGGTTGCCTCTTGAGAGCTCGTGAGATCTGAAAATCAAACGAGCGGCCATGTGTTTGCGAGGATGGCCGTGGGATTCTGGTTTTCTTGACCGAGTAATTTGACAGTCAAAGTCAGTGTTTGACTAGAACGAACTGTACAATTTACTGTACTCCGACAGGCAAACAAGAAATTTGCCAAATCCTCACTGAAGTATGGAGAGAATTAACTTAGAAAGGTTGGAATTTCACTGTAATGCTCTTTTGGAAACCTTCCCATTGACAGTTTATTACATACCCCAGGTGAAATTGTTGTTTTACTTGACTTTCACAAAATTCACAAAATTCATTCGACGAATTTTCTAGGATTCCACGCTCAACTGATGTTGTCAAGTTCTTGATCTATTCTCAGTTTCCTGCGAGCCTTTCTTTTGATACCTTCAAAAGAAGCTCGAAGTCTCCCAGCCCTGCGGCCAGCCTCGTAGCATCGTCCTTCGCATTCGCGTAACAAGAGCTTCGCGTAGGCAGACATCACGTACACTAGAAAGAAACCGCCTGCGTGTTTGCTTCTTGCGTGGTCTCAATACGAAAACCGTCCTTCCTTTGGACTTTTGCTGTGTTGGTCGTCCAGGTCCCCCACACAGGACATGGCTCGTCAATCAAGAAGAAGAGCATACCATGCCAGTCGCCATGGTGCTCCAGAGGTCCAATTGCCCGAACACCGTAGGTACGGAAATAAAATTCGCGGAATGATATTTTTTGGGCACCTCTTGCACAAGGATTCGAAATGTTTCCCTCCCCTTGACGTTCGCGCTCTCAAGTGTCCCTAAGTCGTGTCTTTGGGCGAGAGGGTCTGCGTGCGACCCAGGGCGACAGCCCGTGCATCCAGCGAAGAGCTCATTTCCCAATCGCCCCATCCAAGACAAGTCAAGAACAAGAGAGAGAGAACCATGGTGCGTCTGTACACTCTCGCGGCGCTCGCGCTCATGTTCGTATCGGTGTCGATCGCTGGCGTCCACGCTAATGACAGCGTCACGGCCACAACTCCAGTGCCTATCACGATCGACCGAATTCGAGGCCCAAAGCCGCCTGGAGGTCCCAAGCGAATGCTGAAGGAGGAAGAAGCCCCAGCCACGACTCCAGTGCCTATCACGATCGACCGAATTCGAGGCCCAAAGCCGCCTGGAGGTCCCAAGCGAATGCTGAAGGAGTAAGAAAAACTTCAGCATCTGCCGATTTTCGAGCCATGCGATCCAGTCTCATGTAGCAGCTACATCTGCTGTTCGCAGTCTATTCCGTAAAGCGCTCGCTGAACTAACGCATGCGCCAATGTCATTTGAATTCCTAACAACGATTTACTTATACCCGATAAGAAATGCAGTTGATAGCGGCATTTTTGTTTTTACCCTGAAGAAACAAACGAATGCTTTTGAAAAACCGTGTCAAATGCAGACAGTTACCTCCCTGGTCCTAATCGTCGTCCACAAGCGTCCATATGCCTTGTGCTCGAAACCCTCTCAAGCCTTGCATTCCAATTGTGCGAAACTCACCACTGGTCCACCGGACTGCATCCGCGATTGGTCGCAACTGTCGAGCTTTACTCTTTGATTGAGCGTCCATTTGGACTGTGGCGATGGTCTGAAAGTGCGCTGCTGCTTGATCTCTTTCTCTCTCTCTCTCTCTGTTGTTGCCCAGTAGACCAAATAGGAGGGCGCTCTATTAAACACTATACCCATTTCCACTGGTCGGCACGTCGTGTTGCAAAAAAGACTTTTCATGTCGTATCTTGGAATATGACCACATTGATTCCATAATCAACTGCTGACCTACTCCAAAACCCGACTACAATCGACACAATCATCTTCAGCAAGCAGCTGGTACACTGTACCAGTACGGTACTCTCCTCTCAAATCAAATCGGTCTGTCTTACCAGAAAAGAGGGTCCACTGGCACACCCACCCACACGCTCGACCGGTTGACTGACAACTCCTTATCCTTCTCTCTTTCTTGCAGATACAAAAGTGGAGAACCAGCTACTCTCCTCACTCTTTCGACCCACGAGCACAAGCTCACGGGTCATTCCGCAATTCACCTTCTCCCCTACACTGCTCCATTGGCTCTCTCAAGCAACTCTCACAGCAACATCAACCAGCATGAACGAAGTCTCGATCCGGATGGAGCTACTCTACCGAGTGCGCGAAGGCACCGTAGTGCATGATGTGCTCGAGCTCTTCCACTCGCCGGCGTGGGTACGCTTCGTCATGCGCTTCATTGCCCCGCGACTGAAAGAGGCGTCGCCCGTCCACAGTTCGGTCCTCACGGTTCTGGAGCATGAGTGGCGGATACTAGGCCGTCGACTGAACATACACGCCTGTGCCATCTGCATGGCCGATGCTGCACCTGAAGAAGACTCGTCGGTGACGCGACTACCCTGCGGCCACGAGTTCCATTTCCGATGCGTCCACTCGTGGTTCCAGCAGCGCAGCTCCTGTCCCGTGTGCCGCCACCAGTTTCCGAAAGCACTCGCGGGCAAGTTCGTGCTCCAGCGAATGGACTCGACGCTGGTGCTTGAGCCCGCACACTCGGGTCTCTCGCGAGACGAGATCGCGTCCGCCGCCATCGCCAGCAGTCGCGTCCGAGTCATCGTGACTGTGTGCATGCAGCAAGTGCCAGCAGACAAGAACGAGAGCAGCGTCTCCTGTGAGCTGAATGCATCCATGGTTGGTGCGAATGGGGAACTCTTCTACGATCCCCGGCAGCCATCGTCGCCAAGGACAGTCGACCTGTGCGATCGGGATCAGACCGAAGAGCTCGAGGCGCGTATCCATGACATGACATATCGAGAAACAACAAGACGCGGGGGCCGCAAGCTGCTCCATTGTACAGACGACGTGAGCAACAAGCGCCTTCGAAGAAGCAGTAGTAGCAGCAGCTGAAAACGTAGACCGTGCATTGCTCAGGACCAAATTAAGGAGTTAATGCAAATACAGGACGTGAACAAGAAGGTCATGGACGAGGGGGTTGGAAGGGTTCGTGAAGCAATTCGCATCAAGCGGTTCACGCGACCCCATCACTAAGGGATCGTACGCCAGTGTCTGTTCTAATAGCGCTACGCCATTCCAATTGTAACGGGCAGGCGGCGGGCAGTCATCATGGGCGGCTCGCGTGTACATGTATATCCAGTCGAAAAGCTCTTTTTGAGGTCATGCCATCTGCAAATCTGCAATTGTGCTGAAACCAAGAGGCTCGTTTCTGTTCACTCAGTTTCAACCCCAGCATCTCAGGCTACAATCCCCACATAAGTATCGATTCTCTGAAACGAACGGAGAGAACCTAGTTTATTTACATTAAATACAAAAGATGCCGCATCAACTGTACTTGAACAGATATAATGTACCGTTTCTCCCACTTCAATGTTGATGTCTGCGCAAAAAAGACGAGGCAGCTCAGAGTTTTTCGCAGTCATCAGCACCGCAATTTGAGAATCGCGTGACACGCCAAAGCCGGAAAACCATTCAAAACATGCGCTCGCGTGTGGCAGCCAGTCACTCCGGCTGGTATACGGGGCGTTAATGATCAGTGGGTCCTGCTTGGCGATGACTTCACCCAAATGGGAGTTCTCTGCAACATGCGGTCTTGATGTTGATCGTGATCTGTGATCGCATGTGGCGGGCGGCGACTGCATGGGCAGGTGGCCTAACCGGAGGATGACGATGACTGCATGAGAGTGAAGGTCGCAGACTCTTGGACTGGGGATGACTGCTAGTATACCTGAGCGTGAGTGCGTTCAGAGCGAGCGCTTCGAGGGCTGGTGGATGGATGACTGCACCGTGCGAAGCAAGCGAGTGGGTATCGCAGGCGCGAAGTCTCGGATGACTGCGCGGTCAGCTTCAAGAGCAGACGTATCTGTGTGTTTGGGCTTAGACTCGTGTGACGAGGTCATGATGACCCCATTGCGCCGCGTGATGCTGGAGGGTGTGTCTGTTTGTATGATGTCGCCTCGTTGGGAGTTAATGGCGCTCATCTCGTCGCATTCTTATCGGAGACCGTGAGCGTGGGTGGGTGGACTGAGTAAATTGAATTGACTCACCACGGCACTATTGCTGGTTGCGAAGCACAGAGCGTTCTTCGACTGGCGAAACGGATCAGACGGTCCGCAGGAAACTGAGAGCAAAGGGAGATTCGACGCTCTCGTCTGATTGTCAGTGCAATTTTCATGGCTCTCTTTGTGCTTTCCACCAAGAGCAAACAGGCAATCGACAGTCATCGTCATCGTGTGAAGTTGTTCGCAACCAGTCATCCTGGAAGAAAGGCTACGGCTGTCGTTAAAGATCCAAAGCTTGTTGGTGACTTACCACTTGATGATGCGAGGCAGTCAACACTGCAGATGTTTTGCTGCATCTGGGAATGATTGTTCTCGCTTGCCCGTCCAATGTTGTGCACTCACCCATTCGCAGTCACGCACAAGCGTGTTGGCAAACAGAGGCACAGATCCGCACGAAGCACGATGAGAATCAAATGAACTCATCTGCAGTAGCAATGGCGCCTTGCGCTACTTGAAGCGAGCACGACCGCTGGGGGCGACCTTGTCCCTGTCGTGATTGCGCCTCCATGCCACCGAGAACGTCACACAACTGCAGACGTGTTACTGTGTAGCTCACTGCAGCTCATGCCCCAGAGATAAATTGGTGAGACCGAGAAGCTCGTTGGCTTGGCAGGCGCTCTATTAAGGTGCCAAACAGAAGGGCATCCGCTCGCTTTGTCGCACGAAGAGATCTCTATCTGAGGCGGTTTTTAGAATCTATCACATTGATTGCTCAATCGAAGGTGCCATATTCCGAAATCCGACTCGAGCAAACAGTCATGTCTCGTCTGTCTTGGTTGCTTGTGCTCGAACTGGCAAACCGTACCAGTACGGTACTGCAACCAAATCAGTGCCACCATAATATAAAGAGGGCCTCCGTGCTGTACACCGTGTGATGATTGGCTGACTACTCGCAACAAGAGACTAGCAGTTCATAGTCCGCTTTTCTCTTGACGAAGAGGGGAAAACACTCTCGCTCTCTCATTCGACCACATCAGCACACACAGCTCATTCCGCAAGTTTCTTCTAACTGCACAACACTCGCTCCCGTCCAAATTAACCAAACCAATCTTCTCAAAGCACCATGAACGAAGTCTCGATCCGGATGGAGCTACTCTACCGAGTGCGCGAAGGCACCGTAGTGCATGATGTGCTCGAGCTCTTCCACTCGCCGGCGTGGGTACGCTTCGTCATGCGCTTCATTGCCCCGCGACTGAAAGAGGCGTCGCCCGTCCACAGTTCGGTCCTCACGGTTCTGGAGCATGAGTGGCGGATACTAGGCCGTCGACTGAACATACACGCCTGTGCCATCTGCATGGCCGATGCTGCACCTGAAGAAGACTCGTCGGTGACGCGACTACCCTGCGGCCACGAGTTCCATTTCCGATGCGTCCACTCGTGGTTCCAGCAGCGCAGCTCCTGTCCCGTGTGCCGCCACCAGTTTCCGAAAGCACTCGCGGGCAAGTTCGTGCTCCAGCGAATGGACTCGACGCTGGTGCTTGAGCCCGCACACTCGGGTCTCTCGCGAGACGAGATCGCGTCCGCCGCCATCGCCAGCAGTCGCGTCCGAGTCATCGTGACTGTGTGCATGCAGCAAGTGCCAGCAGACAAGAACGAGAGCAGCGTCTCCTGTGAGCTGAATGCATCCATGGTTGGTGCGAATGGGGAACTCTTCTACGATCCCCGGCAGCCATCGTCGCCAAGGACAGTCGACCTGTGCGATCGGGATCAGACCGAAGAGCTCGAGGCGCGTATCCATGACATGACATATCGAGAAACAACAAGACGCGGGGGCCGCAAGCTGCTCCATTGTACAGACGACGTGAGCAACAAGCGCCTTCGTACAAGCGCCAGCGATAGCAGTTCTACTACAAGGTGAAATGTAGTTCGTGCGTGTATTTGTTCAGTAGCATTTGTTATAAATATATATAATCGTAATACAGTCATGTGAAAGGAAAACGCTGGAGACGAGAGGCGAGCAGTCCAGACCGAGTGGTTGCGTTTCATTTTTGCGCCTGCGGCCGTCGGCAGTCATCACGGGCGACTCGCGCGCGTTGTGAGTGCGTTCAGATCGAGAAAGAGTTCTTCGCTTGCGCGTTTCGTCAAGTCGCGGCTCGTTTCTGTCCATTCAGTTTCAGCCTCAGATCTCAGAGTTTTGCCATCTGTAGCGCCCCGTGTAAGTATCGGTATCCAAAACGAATTTGATGCAAATTCTATGAATTAACGCCACCCAGAAATACTTTGTCAGGGAGAGTGCACTGACTCTCGCACTTCAATGCTGATGTCTGGCTGCAAAAAAGACGCGACACATCACCAGTCATCAGCACCGCAATCGGCTCTGCGATCGCTCGGTCGACCGCGCAACGCCAACCAGAGCCGGAAATAAATCATTACGCCACGTCGTGCGCGCTCGCGGATGACTGGTGGCAGTCATCGGACGATGTATACCAATCGCGCGCGCGCGCTGATGACCGGCAGGTTTAATAACAGGAGGCGACTGTAAGCAGTGTGAGTGAGGCTGTTTGTATGTGAGACCTCGAGTGCGTGAAATCACTCGATGTCTCGCAGAAGGATGATTGCACAAAAGGAGGTGACGCCTTCCTCAAGATGACTGCTTCGTACGAGCGAGCATGAAGGATTCTTATTAGGGGAAGTGCGTGTGCCTCTGATGACTGACGGACTGCACTTTACGGAAGAAGATTGTGGGTGTGGCGGGGGGGGGGGCTCGGATGATTGGTATAACAACATGCAGGCGGCTCTGCGACTTCAAGTGGAGGCGTTTGGTTGGCTTGAGCAAGATTGTAGGAGAGACGGATGTTCATCTGTTAATAGGATCGCTCTGTGTTCCAGCACCACGCTAGGATTAAACTCGATGCTCATCATCTTGTCGCGTTATTATCGGAGACCTCGAGCGCGAGCGTCAGGTGGGGTGGACTGAGCGTACATACTGTGTGACGCAGTCTTGCCTCACAAAGGACGCATCGCTGATTGGTTGTGAAGACAGCAAACAGCACAGTGGCGCTCGTCCCGACTGCCGAAAATGAAAGGCTGCAGGAAAAATGAAGAAGAAGAACACGAAGATTCGAAAACGATCTTTTCATCAGACTGTGTCAGTAGCCTTTACTATAAACAGGATGACTGTTGCTGTGAAAGGCGATGACTTTGCTGTTGCAGAGCCGGTCCATCCATTTTGGCGACTTGTCAGTGCAGAAACGGGCCGTTATCATTGATTCGGCTTGGCAAAAGATCTCTTCTGGTTCTGCTTGTCTGCTCTTGCAGAATCAGTCTTTCACTGATCACTTTTCGTTTTTCTCACGGATGCGTGCATTGCTCTGTTCGTTTACCCCACCATGCAGAAAGAGCGCTCCATGCGCACTGGGAGCCTGTTATGCCACTGACGCCATGGCTGGCGCTACAGCTCTGAGGCATCGCGCTCATCGGCACCAAGTCTGTGCTGGCTGAGCTCGCGGGACAGGCACAGTCGTGTGTATTTAGTGACGACAAGCGGGTTCTTACACGAGATGATGGTGAACTCTGTTTACGTCGTGTGCATGTGCTCTGTTGAAAAGCTCCAAGAGGTAGTGCGGCTGCCGCGCTTGCACTGCTTCTGCATGCGTCGCAGCGTGTGTCCAACCTGCTGGCTCCAGCCCCACAAAACGTACACGGCCAAATACTTAGAGTAGTATCATATACTTTTCGAAGACCTGTCACTCGCGGAGATCCTGGAGCTGTGTGTTGGCGCAGAAAGATGAACAATGTTGTGTTGATCAAACTCTTCCAGAAAAGCGACAAACAGTTGAGCATCTCGCATACGAGTAGATAGTCATGTGCGATCAGCTCGCACTTGGTTCAAGTTGCTGGCCGTAAAATCGGCGACAAAGAGCTTAGTAATGCGATCAAGGTGTTGCCGGTCGTACACGACGAAAAGCGGGGCGTGAGCAGCCATCGATGAGCCATTTGTCGCGCTCCTCTTCTGTACCGACATGTAGAAAACAATCTCAACACAACATGTAAAAATGTATATATCTCCAGAGCAGTGGTGCGTGCGTGTTAACGCCCTGCACCTACCCGTCAGCAGTCGTGGCGAGATGAAACTGATCCGTAGTCAGTGGGCAGGCAGCAGCAGCTTCAGATCGCGTTTGTTTTCTCACTTGCCCGCATCCGAGTGCGTCGCCATCGTCACCCTTCACGCGTTTATTCTTGGGTTCCGCCTACTCGCGGCCTCACTCACATCGCCAGTGACGAAAGAAGCCGAACGAGCTCCTTAACTGCTCTTTACTCTTCGAGGGGAGAAGGGAATGGCATGGACCTCTATGAAGCCTGCGAGAACGGCAACGAAGAGCGCGTCGTGGAGCTGCTCGTCTTTGGCGAAGACTGGATGGGGAAGCACCTCGCGGCACGCGAGAAGGACGATCAGCATCGCTCGAGCATATTGAGCTCTCAGCTGGAGAAGAACGAGAGCTCCTCGGCGCTGCAGATGGACTCGACGATGGGTGACGCGATCTCGAACACTTTCATGACAGCTGCTGCAGCCGCTGCGACCTCGGTGGGTCTTGTGCTGACACCTCGAGAGATGCTTCAGGCGCGCGGGACTGCAGGACGCACGCCACTGCATGCCGCGTGCATGGGCGGACAAGTTGGTGTCGTGCGTTTGCTGCTCGGCGAGCCGTGCATGGTGTACTTTACAAGCCGGACAAAGCAAGAGACTATGGATATGCTGGCGCCGTTGCAGAAGGAGAACGATCAGAAACAAGGCAGCAGTTTTGACAATGACTCCACGCTCTTTGAGGTCAACATGGCGACGAAAGACGCTGGGGACGACCTCGTGCCTGTCGCGGTTGTGCAGTTCACTGCTAAGCGATCCATCGCGCCACAGGATTTACTTGGCGGAAAGAAGCACATTGACGACTTTGGGAACACGGCACTGCAGTGCGTGAGCTGCTTTGGCTGTGGCTCGAGCGAGAGACACATCGACGACGGACTGGAGATCACCAAGCACCTGCTCGTCCACGGCGATCAGCCGAACCTGCCCAAGTTCGCAGACAAGTGGACACCTCTGCACTGGAGCGCGTACAACGGCAACCACGAGCAAGTGGCGATTCTCCTCAAGCCGACGCAGTTTATCGACAAGGACCGTAAACTCGGGAAGGTGCAGTTCAGCATCCCACTGCTCGTCAACAGTGACAACTTGTTCCCTGTGGACATTGCAGGTCGGCGGGGGCTCGCGCTACTCCGAGAGCGAGCCGAGTTGTGTCGGGACCAACTTCAGGACATTCACAGCGAGTATGCAACGTGGCGACTTCGCCTCAGCCACGTGGAGACGCTGAGGAACTTCACCTGGGATTTCTTGGAGAATGCGAGTCAGCTCGTGCGCTACGTCAACGAGATGAACGAGCGGCTGCCGGTGCTTTTGTTGGGGGACAAGCAAGCCAAGAAGAAGCGATTCACCTGTACGGACGGGATTCGATACGGTCAGCATCTGCTGTACTGGGCAGGGTGCTTTGGCTTGGTGAGCGAGGTGCGCGCGTTGCTAGAGCTGAAAATGGAAGTGGCTACATCGGAAATGTCAAACTTGGGGGTGGCTCAACAGCAAGCAGTGCACGTAGGCTCCGGGGATGTAACAGCGCACATGCAAAGCGTATATCTGCAGCCCCTCTATGTCTGCTCGTGCGAGGAAAACAAGCGCCAGTCGGTTCTGCACGCAGTCGCGAGCCACGGGCAGCAGGAAATCGTGACGCTGCTCCTGGGCAAAATGCTCTACGACCAGCAGCATCCTTCGATGGGGTTGTTCTCTCAACTTCAGAATTCGAAATCCCAAAAGAACCGGAACTTTCACGCGAAGAAGAACCTGATCGCTCCCAGTAACGCGAAAGATGAAGGGCACTATGAGCGTCAAAGTGGAGCAGGAGGCACTACGGACAGCACCAAGCTCACTTCCAATGATGGAGGAGCTCAGCAGCTTCACGACAAGCTCAATGTCCTGGAGCTCGTTCACGTCGGATGGCGCAACTACAGGAACGAGTCACCGCTCTTCCTCGCGGTTCTATACTTGCAGTACGACGTCGTGATAATTTTCGCGCGCTTGCTGACGACCGAGAGTCTCGCCTGGGAACTGGCAAACTGCAACGTCGAGGGCTCGTACATCCACCACGTCGCCAACGACGATTCGCGTCAGGTGCTGGGCATCAACAGCCACCAGAAAATGGTGTTCGCCGAGTACGTGATGCTCTTTGACGGCATCAAGAAGAAACAATTCAAGGAAACCGTGATCGAGACTATCCGTGAAGAGAGTCCAATCACACCGCCGCTTGTCGTCACTCGCGCTGGAAAACGAGTGCGCACTGCTTCCCTGTGGTTTTTCCTGCGAAGAGTCTCGCAAATAGACTACTTGGTCATTGGGGCGACGGACAGCGTGCTTGTACGCCACGCAGGAGCTCTACAACTCAAGATCAAGCACCGCGGATCGACAGTCCGCTCCAAATACAACGCCAGCACGCCGCAGCTCTTCGAGCCGTTCCGATCTCTCCAGCGCCAGCAGGTTGTGATGGACATCATCCAGAAAAACGTGCAGCTGAAGAAGCACTTGAAGAAAGGCAACCTCAAGGCGATTTTCCCTCTCCACGACGCATCTGGCTGCAAGAACATCATGCGCAACTGGGTGTACACGGACGAGCGCAAGCGCGTCTTCCAGCCGTTCACGGGCAACAGCTTGCAGCAATTTTTGTTCGAGAAGCGCACACACCAGTACGAGATGCTTTGGCCGCTGCTGACGTACTTCGGTGAGAAGCACGCGTTCTACTACGCGTTCGTGATCTTCTACTCCGTGTGGCTGCTGCTCATCGCGGTGCTTGGCGCGGTCTGCCAACTGCTGTCGTACTTTGCGGGCATCTACTTTCTCTCGCCGCTCTACGCTGTGATCGTGTCGATTTGGGCGACACTCCTGGTCGAGCGCTGGAAGCGCAAGAAGAGCGAAATCCAGATGAACTTTGGCAACTTCAAGCGCAACCGAAACGAGGAAGCACCCGAGTTCTACGGGGACTTCCAGGTCGAGACCATCGAGAAATCGATCGTGGACGTGAAATTCCCAAAGTCGCTGCAGCTTCTCCGCATCTACTGCGGTATCCCCGTGCTTCTCACGATGGCGTCGTTCGTCGTGATCATCTTCATCAGCGTCAAGGTCACGACCGCGTCGTCAGACTTTGAGTTCCACGCTCCAACATGGATCCCCACACGTCTGCTACCGTACGTGATCCCATTTCTCAACGCCGTCTCGATGCTGATTCTCGATAATTTGTACACCCACGTCGCACTGGCGCTCACACTCTGGGAAAACCACCGAACGGTATGGCAGTACGAGTCGATGCTTGCGGCGAAGCTCTTCTGGTTCAAGTTCCTCAACGCCTTCATCTCGCTCTTCTGGGTCGCGTTTGTCGACCGTGACGCCGCAGCGCTGCGCAACCAGCTGATCATCGTCATGGGCGTGCGCCAGATCTGGTACATGTTCATCCGGAACATTTACCCTCTGCTCCTTGTGCAGCAGCGGTGGAAAGGGATCGACTTCCACCTGAAGCCTGCAAGCGGAAAGAAAGACACCTGGTTCACGTTCACGAGAGAATGGTACAACGCCGAGCTCCCTGTGAATACAGACCACGCGCACGCGAACAAAGCCGCTCAATCAGTGCCGTTGCTGGTGCTCATGCAGGAGATGATGCTCCCGCCGGACTTCCTCATGGGCAAGCAAATGGAAATCGTGCTTCAGTTCGGATACATCACGATGTTTGTGTCAGTGTTGCCTGCTGGCCCGCTTTTGGCGCTCATCGGCAACGTGATCAACACGCGCTTGGACGTGATTTGCTGCACTCAGGTGAAACAGCGGCCTCCGTTCGAGAGCGAGACCGAGGTGTCCACGTTCATGAGCATCTTGGAGTTCATGAGCTTCGCCGCCGTCGCGGTCAACTGCGCAGTGCTCTTCTTCACGACTCAGAGTGATCTCGAGAGTCTGTTCAAACTTGCGTCGAGTAACTGGACGGACGACTCGTCGTTCTACCTCAAGAAGCTCTGGATCCTGCTTGTGATCGAGCATATTGTGCTAGGTGCCAAGGCGCTGCTCTCGCTTACCATCGACGACTCGGCGACGTGGGTGCAAAACGATGAAGACCACAACGACGACGAAGAGAAGAAGAACAGCCAGCGAGATCACGAGACAGCTCGGCCTGCAGATAATCATCGAATAGCAGCGTTGAGCGATGTGCCACCATCGGAAAATTCCCAGGAAGTTCTCGGTTCTGACTACGAGCACCTGGTCGATGAGCTGCTGGCGGAAGCTGTCGACTGGAAGAAAGAGGGTGCTCGAAAACTCTCTATGTCCACTTCTTCGGCGCTCAACCGCATTCTCTCCGAGAAGTACAACGCCGCTGTGAAGGAGCGGGATTATGCGCTCCAGCGAGAGAAGATGGTGCAGCAGCAGCTTCGCGAGTGCATGCGGCGATTGGAGCAGCAGCAATCCATGCATCAACCGCTTGTCACTCAGACCGCGACCATGCCAAATGGAGACGAAAGCTTGCCTCCTGACGCAATGACGAGCAGTGATGACGCTGTGGATGAAAGACCCCTCAACACGCAGGAGTCACGCTGCCGGGAGTGTTTGTTCTGCTTCTTGGTACGGGGTACCAGCGTTGCCGCAGTGAAGAGATGCTTGACATGCCGGGTGTTTGGGTGCCTCATGTGTGACGAGATTCTGCATCTTGACGACCTTGGAGTGAAAGAGGCCACACATTTTCGCGTGAACGTCCCGAAACTGGTGCAACTGGAAGCGCGAGACACTGCGTCCCGAGAACATCTAACAGCAGATCAGGCATCAAACATCGTTAGTACCAGCGCCGCAACAGACAGCAAGTACCAGGATACGCACGTGCTGGAGGAATTGAGCGCTCTTGTGAAGGAATACGTCTTTGTTTACAACGAGGAGGAGCGCAGCTGGTCTTCCCAGACCGCGGCCACTGCGCCACTGCTCGATCCTTTAAACACGACGACACCTGCTAAGCTATACGCTGGAAAAGTGTACGAAAAATGCATAGAGAGTCCCCAATTGGTGCTTCGGTACCTCCGCAATGAGCGCCGAAGACGCCAGCACCGCCGGAAATGACGACACTTGGCTCCAAAGGACCAATCGAGCGACTTTTTCCATATCTGCTTGTGGCTCTGAACTGAGCTTAGAACGTGCCAAGAGAGGGCGTCTATTGCTGAAAGTGCTTTCGCATCACGCTGATGTCAGCTGGGGAGGTGCGGCAGCAGCCGCCGAACACGCGCGCGCCAGCGGCATGCCACTTTGGAAGAAGCTCGTCCCACGAGCTAGCTCCGCCTACAGTCGTGGCAGGGAGCCATGATTTTGCCTGACCGTCCCAAGATTCGCCGCTGTTTGGGTACACCACCTTTGGAAATGCAACGTCCATGTTGCGCAGCAGCCCTTCGACAAAGTGTGGCGGCGTGCAGTTGATGCCGACTAAAGTAGAATGAATCACAACAACACAGAAACGGTGTCAGTGAGTTGCACTCGTACACAAAATATTGGAAAGACACGGTGTGCAGTTGCATCGTCTTCGTTACCTGCAAGAAGCTGCGATGGGTTCTTCAACTGCGCCAAAATTTGAGCCATCTGCGAGATGGGCTCTCCGCTGTTGAGCTCGCTCTCACTGCGGCAGGCAACAGCCAGAATCGCGTGGGAAGTCGGATAGTCATTAAGCAATTGCACGAACGCTTCCACTTCGACGAGACACGGGATCGTCTCGCAAACCAGGATGTCAGCGCCAGGGTACTCGGTGAAGAACGCGAAGCGGTCCTTGTGCCACCTGACGAGCTCCTCCTTGGTCTTTCCGTAGTCCCCTCGGTACTCCTGCAGCAAACAATGAATCGAGCAACATCGTTAGTTGGCACACAATGCAGATGCACACCGTGACCACAAGCTGCTGCGTTCTTACCGATCCGTCTGCGAGCGCCGCGCCGTAGCATCCGATGCTTGCGCCAACCAGCGGCATGATGCGGTCACTCTTGGCTTCGAGCTGCGTCCACGCGAGATCTCTCGCTTCCACCGCGAGGTCGATACTCTTGGCAAAGAGCTGCTCAACTTTCTCGATCGAGTGCACGCCCTCGCGCTTGAAGCCGTCCACAGACGCCTGGTAGCTCACGGTTGTGGCGACATCGGCGCCGGCCAAAAAATACTCCTTGTGCGCGTCCACCACCACGTGCTGCAGGTGCGCATTCTTCTCGAGCAGCAGCGATGCGGACCAGAGGCTGCTGGCGCCAAGCTCCACGCGAGGGTCCTTCTCGAGCTCCGTGGCGAGCCCGCCGTCCAGCACCACGACGCGGTCGCTGGTGGCCAGTGCCTGCTTGAGTCCCTGCAATGCGTGAGCGTTCACCATCCTTGTTGATGTTCGTCAAAATGCGCAAATGCATAATTCCATCATCCTGCCTCTGTCACACCAGCCACCTCCCACTCTCTTTGTTTTGACGGACGGTTCGAAAGTTCAGCACGGTTCAGCTCGACCGGTCCGGTTACAGTACTTCGTTCGTTCTAAATAGAAGCCTGCCACGTACTTCAGTGTGTGACGAAAGGTTCAAAACGGCCAGTCTGTGGTTGTAGCCTTTCGCGTTCGATGATGCGAAAGTGATTCAACACAGACAGAAAACGAGCGTGAACAGCGCCGACCACTGATGCCGCTGGGTGATGATGAGGCCAAAGCCGGGGTCCTTCGATGCTTTCCATCTGGTTGGCGAGCCCACTCACAAATTTTCAGTCAATTTTCAATCTTCAACCTCGAGTGACGCCTCGCAGCGCGCGCTCAGCTGCGCATTCCCGTAATCCAAGCACCACCACCACGGTCGTTCACTCGTTCCCTTGGACCAGCCGTGACTGGCCCCTTAGGCGGCCACGTGAACCCGCAGCAGCGCCAGTCAGCAACCGCATCAGCTCCAGCTCATTCCTCAATTCTCCCAGTCATACGAGTCAAGAAATCATGGGCGGCGCAGCGAAGCAACCCAAGAGCAAGAGCAGCGAGCTGCTGCTGGCGCCGAAGGCCATGTACGCCATGTCGTCCGGTGCGCAGTCGGCGCTCGTGAACTTCCTGCCCGTTTTCTACGAGCACACGCTGCTCTTCACGAAAGTGCAGATCGGCTTGCTACAGACGCTACCGTGCATCTGCGCGATCATCGCGCCGCCGTTCTGGGGCGCCATCGCCGACGCGATCCGCAACCAGCGCCTCGTGCACATCCTCTGCGTGCTCACTGGTACATTCTTCCTCTACTTGATCCAGTTCGCGCGCTCATTTGAGCTCACTGTACTGCTCGTGAGTATCGGCAACTTCCAAAGCGCGCCTGCCGGTTCGCTGCTTGACCACGCCGTGCTCGACTTGCTCTCGAAAGTGGGTGGTGAGTATGGTAAGCAGCGCCTCTTTGGCGCAGTCGGCTGGGGCATTAGCGCGTACATCTCGGGACTGCTTGTTGCTGCTGCCGGCATCTCGTGGGCGTTCAACTTGAACCTCATCATGATGCTCACGTCGCTGCTCATCCTGCGCGCGATCCCAGTTGTCAAGCACGGCCACGACGACGGATACGATCTCCTCGAGAGCAACGACGGCGTGCAAAAGCCTGTGAAAGAAGCACCACCGACGTTCTCCCAGGGCATCCGCATGCTGGGCAAGAAGACCGACGTGCTCGTGTTGCTCGTAGTCGTGTTCCTCATGGGGCTTATGTTCGGCGTGCTCTCGAGCTTCCTCACGCTCAACCTCTACAACCTCTCGGGCAACAACTCGCAGATCATCGGCATTGCGATCATGTGCGAGACATCGTCGGAGCTGCCAGCGTTCTTTTTCTCGCAAGCGATCATCCGCAAGCTCGGCACGGTCAACGTGCTACTTCTCTCGATTGCAGGCTACGCTGCGCGTATCAGCTACTTGGCTGTGATGACCAACCCATGGGGTGCAATCCCATTCGAATTCCTCCACGGCTTGACGTTCGGCATCGCTTGGGCGGCGTGCACCCAGTATGTTTACATGGCGGCGCCAAAGGGCTGTGAGGGTACGGTCATGGGCATCCTCAACGCCGTGCAGAACGGACTGGGCCGTGGTGCCGGCACGCTCGTGGGCGGGTACTTCTACCAGAACTACGGCGCGTCGACCATGTGGATGGTGACGGACCTCGGCGTGCCACTCTCGCTTGTGGGCGTCGCGATCTTCGCGTACCTGAAGAACGAGGACGAAATCATTGCCGAAGAGGAGCTGCTCGAGAGCGCGGAGCTCTTCTCGCCGCACCACGCGGACCCGCTGGCGCTCAAGTCGCCTCGCAACGCGCCATCGTACGACCGCGTGGGCGGATAGAGAGAGAGAGATTTCAAGGAAAGCGAACGAGTAGAAGCGAGAGAGGGAGAAGTGTTCACGGAGAGTGTATTGTGCATGGAGAGCATGTGTGTGTTGTTAAAAATTTTGCTTTGCTTGTGAAGAAGGTAAAGAAACTGTTGTTGCGCATGTTTGCTCGTGAATGTTTTCTGGCTCCAGAGTGCAGTACTGTCCTCCCCTTTTTAGTGCGCGGAAATGCGGAATCCGCATCGTCAGCGCAGCGGTACTTGCGCACTGCTCTTCAGACTGCGCGACTGCTTGCCAGGAAGACTCGACTGCTGCTGCTCACCTGCGACGTGCTTGCGCGCGCTCAAGTACGGGTGCACGACGTCCAGGAACCCGCAGCGGGTTTTCATGAAGTCGCGGTTTTCGAGCACGATGCCATGCTCCAAGGTGAGTGAAGCGGGCAGCGCGACCTGCTGGCCGACTCGCTTCTCCATGAGCCACACACTGCGCACAAGACTACGTGCACGAATCGGCACATCCACGAGCTCTTCCAGCGGTAGGCGCAACTGTGGCTCGCCCTCGCCGTCCATGTCTCGGAACGACGTCACGAGCGCAGCAGTTCCTCTCGTTGGGCTTGGCGGCGGCGAGCTCGAGAGCGCAAACTGCACGGAGCGAGACTCGCTCGACGTGACGTCTGAGATACTGGTGTGTAGCAGCGGCTTGGTCGGCGACTCGGATGCATCCGGGAGCACCACAAATTTGGACGCGCACTTCTTGGTGAACATGAACGAGCCGTGCTGGCTGCGAAGAAGATTATTGTGCATCGCGCGAAAGTACCAGCTGCGCACGAGTACAAACACAGCAACCACCACGACGCTCGACACGACGATGTCACCAAGTGGTGCATAGATGATCGAGAGGACGGGGGTCGTGGTGTTCTGCAGGAAGTCGAGCTGACCTGAGAACGCGTTCGCCAGTGCGGTGTAGTCGCGAAATGCGTGCGCGTCGCTCAGTCGCTGCATCTCGTACTGGCGTTTGTTCTCGGTGATTGCAAACACTGCGTCGCGTTTGTAGTACGCAATAAGCGCCGCGATACATGCGAACTCAATTGGACGGACGTAGGTAGCTTTGGTGAACGCGAGCGCTTGCTGCTCATTGACCAACACACATAAGTCCCATACTGCATTGAAAGCGACGAGCGGGACCACCCAGCAGCGTGCAGCAGTCAGCCACGCATGCGTCTTTCCAGTTTGTAGCTCGGTCGCGTCCCAGATGGAGATACTTGGAAGGATCACCATCCACGAGATCAGGTGCGCCACGAGCATCAGTAGAATCACAGGCTTACTGCGATACAAGGATGACCTCAGCCCACCCTTATAGCCTTTAGACGCAGACGCCGCCCTCAGACGATTCAGGTTTTCCCCCAACGACGTGAGCTGCTGCTTCCCGAGTACTAGACGCCCTATCTCGACCACGCTGCACACGTTGAGCGCGATGAGAAGCATGTCGATGGCGATCATAACTGTGTAAAGCGCGCCAAACGACGAGAAGTTCAGCAGCGCCTTGTGCTTGAGCTCAAATACCCCATTCGCTCCATTCCGGAGCGTAAATAGGCTGCGGCTATTCTCACGCGTCACGAAGGTCATACCCATGACATGGAGCGCGTCAGTTGTAAGTCGCGCCTTGTCCTGCTGAAAGAAAGGGAAAGCCGTCGCGTACAGCCCCACAAAAGCGCTCTTGTAGTAACTCGGGTTGCCGCAGCCAAAGATCGTGGATGTGTACCGCCCCGGACCTTTAGGGATGAACCCTTCGACGCACACAACCGCCGACATGGGTGAGCTTGTGCTGATAACGCTCAGCAGATCCGTGAGTTCGGCTTCAGCATCACTGCCTGGGATCACTGAGTAATTGTGCTGTGGCTCGACTGCCAAAGTGGTCAGTGACGCGTTGTTGTGGTTCTTGTACGTGAGGAGCGATGGCGCTTCAGAGATGCTGTATCGCTCCGAAAAGAGTCGCACGATCGGCGAGTGGCAGATTGCGGGCTTCCGGTGGTGGTAGAGCAGCTTGCACGCCGCCCACGCGATCGAGTCCACGCGGACACCGCTGCTTAGGATAAGCTCCGGCACCTTGTGGCTGTTCTCAGGCAAGCCGATCTCGCAATTTTTGCCCATGGCGTGGAAAAACTTCGCTGTGGCGCCGTCTGAGATAGGATGCATCGTCTCGCACTTCTGAAGAAATGAGCTCCAGCCGGACGCGCGCTGAATCTTTTGTCCGGCAAACGTGAAGTTGTGGGTCAGCGTCAGCGGCTTCTCCTGCATCCCGTGGTGGGTAATCGCGACAAAAGAGTACGAGTCATGCGGTCCAAGCCACCGGATCTTGAACCACACGTCGCGCAGATCGAGCGCAAAGAAGAGCAAGACGAGTAGCAGATCAAGGACCAAGTGCGCTCTTGGAGACAAGTGAAATCGACTCGAATCAGCAGGCGCCATGACAGACAAGCAGGAGCTGCGACGACGACACTTGAAAAATGATGCTTGAGAGACGCGCTTTTTCTATCTCAAGACAGAAAATAGAGATCGCCAAAGAGAGAAAAGAGTGGAAGTGAGGCGAGTGGTCGCAAAGTGAGCGGTATTGTCTTGTTCCCGGACCTCGCTGATCTCCATGCTTCTGAAACCACTCCTGAAAGGAAACCGCTTCAAGCGTGGTGTGGTGGTAAACGGATGTGCAGCGACAAGCCACACTTCAGCAAGTGCATGGAAGTGATATGCACTATTTCCGTGCTTCTGGTGCAACGGTGGGCGAAACATTTAAAAGCTCTGCAGGATCACACCTGCTGCATTGTAAACAGACCAACAAGCCAAACCTATGGCTCCGGTTCCGGTTCCGGATCCAGCTCCTGCTCCGCGAAATCCTTCAGCTTCTCCACCAC
>JALBZB010000570.1:0-23320 GCA_038050625.1 Pythium sp. MPC-2022a | reverse complement strand
AATGAAAGGAGCCGCCCTCTGGGCTGGCTCTCGCCGGCGTAAAGTACGTTCCGGCTGCAAATGCTAAGTTCGGCGAACCTTGGGTTGGGCCGTAAAACTATTGCGCGAACTGTGTTCGGCAAAGGCAAAGGCGAGTTAGGTTACGGCGGTGTGACCCAACGTGTGTACATCATTACACCATTCCTCCTACATGGATCATTCAACTACAGCAAGCGCGGCATCCTCGGAAACTACGATCATGTTGCCGTACACGAGCGCGGCCAGATAGCCGAGAATTTCTTCCTCTTCTTCATGGGGCTGTGGACCCCAATGCCTCGTCGTGTGTTCTTGTTGAGCGATGCGGACGTTCTTTTTTACAAACACAATGACTTTTTGCGCTTGTCAGCTCTTATACAAGTTGCGCAGGTACCTGATGAATGCTGCCTCCTGACTCAAATGACAGCCAGAGCTGAGGTGTCGGATCGTCTGGACCCCGCCTACCTCCGTTTCCTCTGTTCTTCTGCTTCTCTCTCTCTCTCTCTCTCGCTCTATTCCCTCTTTTCCAGTCAAGAAATCGCGCTCCAGGCAGCACCCAAGACGCCTCTGGCAGCAGCAAGCAGCAGCAGCATGGACAAGCTGGAGGCATCGCCGTGGATGGTCGCGTGGGCCGTGATCCCTGGTGCCAAACAGCGCGCGATCGCGTCCTCGCTGTTTGGTGAGACGTCCGTCACCTCGCGCTAGAGTATCCAGGTGCTGGACTTTGCGCAGCTGATCCCGCAGGAGCTGCTCGCGTCGATGAACCACGACGTCAAGCAGGTGCTGTGCGCCACGCTGGCGAAGTCGCTTGGCGCGTGTCCTGAGCGCACGCTATTTGTCATGGAGAACGTGCAGGTGCTCGACGACGCAACGTTTCCGGTGCTGGACACGTTTCTCGACTCGCTGAGCGGCCACCGCGCGCATTTCCAGCAGCAGCAAACTACTCGATTCGACCCAGTCGGTGTTTCTCTTTCTGTACAAGGTCGAGCGCGCGGCGTTCGACAACAGTCAAGAAGGTAAGCCAAAGCATGCGGTGGCGTGGCGAGACTTCCTCATGACCAAGTGGACGCGCAAAGAAGGACTTGCCGAGGAGTTCACACCGCAGGCGTTTGTCGAACGCCTAACTGAGGGCGTGGCGCTCTTTGCCAGCGAAGGAGATTCATCATCGGTGGATGTGGCGGGGCAACAGCAAGAGGCGACGCGTACCTGGTAGCGACAGTGTCTCGCGCATAAGTTGAATGACGCCGACAGCGAAGAGACAGCAGCAAATGACAGTAGCGACTTCAGGACACAAGTCGTCACGTTGGCGATGATCCCGGCGCTCGCGCTGCTCTACCGAGGAAAGGTCTGGACCCAGGAGACCGCGGTCAAGCGCGCCAGGCGCGGACCGATCAAGAAGAGCGCGAAGAAAGCCAAGAGTTTCAAGCGCGCAAGCAAGAAAATCAAGAAGAAGTATTGAGCAGGAGGGGATTCACGCCACTAACCACGCAATTATCAAGTAGTCATGCATTTGTCATTCGTTTGTTTGAGTTACGCCCGGTGTCTGTAGCCACGTGTCCTCGAGCAACAAGTTTTCCCGCATGAAGAACTTGTTCATAAACAGGAGTTGATCAGCCAGGAGTTGAAAACGAGCGATTCAGAGAGCAAGTGGAGGGTAGAGTGGAGTGAGGTGGGGCTGCGGCCATTTGACTGGAGTAGAGAGCAGGCGAATGAATCAGATCCATTTGGAGGAGAGGCTAAGATGCAGAGTCCGGAGCTTCGTGTGCGACTTGGGTCTTGGATCCGAATACAAGTTGTATGAGTCAACTACCCACTGATTGTGTACATTTAGTTGCTCGACTAAACATTTTCCCTGGTTTCTTCTCTCGCCTCTCTATCTTGTTTGATGCAGAGAACCCTGAATCGAGGTGGATTTTCTTTTTGCATTTGTTATCCTGACTTCATTCTTCGCTGTGTATTGGATTTGTTGTTCGGGTGGTGCAAATACCACTCACTGGTGGAACGTGCAACCACATGCGTACCCTCGAACCAACAAAGTCGGACGCGCATCAGACGATCGTAGCAGGAAAGTCAGCAGACGATTTGTTAATCAAGTCACGAGTCCTTGACTCATTCGTGGGACTTGGGAGCATGCTGACGCCGGCGAATAGAGATCCAAGTCCGAGGACTCACTCGACTGGAAGAGAATTTGGTATACCGTATGAAGATCTCGACTTGGGAATCAACAAAGACATCGAAGAGAGAGACATGATGAATCATTTGTCACTCCTTTGATGGTAAATTTGAAAGTCAGATTTTGGTTTGAGCTTGGAAACGAAGGTACAAGAGCCTCCATGTCATACGACGATGTGCACAACTGTTAGCCATATATGGTGTTCTCTATTGATGCCTATTGCACATTCATTAGCACACAAAGTTGACTTGTTCTTGCTCGTCTTGGTGCACCATCAGACCACCACAAAGAGAGGCAAAATAATGCTTTTCATTATTACTACCCCATTTAACACATATACCTTGTATAACGAATATAAACATCGATATATTTATTACATTAATAAAAATGTAAAAGCTAATCTTTTACTAATAGTAATATTATTACAAAGGTATTTACTTTAACAAGTATTTTAAAAGCTTAGAACTCAGTCGGTTTTTAGCGAAAACAAAATGAATCAGTGCCAGAAATAGAAGCTCCCCCTTCGCTCCTTTCTTTCTTCAGCATTTTGAGCAATTTGACGACACACACTCCCTTTCCTGCCAGTTTTTGCAGAGAAGGCGGGCGGGCGGCAAAGGCGAGGAGAAGTGAAGCAGAAGGCACAAACAGCATTTCTTCGAGAGCGAGAGGTGCGTTCCATACAAGACTATAATAGTGAATGACTGTGTATGGATGTGGATGTGGATGTGGATGTGTGTATCTGGGTGTGCGCGTGTTGTGTCGCTCGCTGGCCGTGTCTCCGTTTTCTCTTGAGAAGACGGAAGGAAAGCTAGACGGCGAGGGCGGAAGCGACAAGCCTACGACCAGCGGCGTGCGGTGACTGTCGCATCGGCGCCTATCTGTGCCTGCTTGTATATCAGTGTGTTACGTGGTCGCTGCATGTATGAATGCGTGCGACTGACTGGGTGTGCTGGGTATTGATGTGTCCGTCGAGAACAAAAACACAAAGCAGCCAGCGCGCGCGCCGTTCCTTTCTTCGACATCAACCATTTTCGCTAATTCTCTGCTTTCGTTTCCGCTCTATTTGCTATTGTGAATTGAAGAGGGCACCAGACAGACAGATTTGTTGATACCAAGAAGTACATACAACGCAACATGGGCTGCCAGCACTCGAAGGACTCGGACGTGATTGGCTCAACCTCGTCGGCGGCGCGCAAGGGCGGACGCGGCTCGCGCCGCAGCGACCGCGTGACGTTCCGCGACGACGTCACGTCCGACCTCATCCAGCACACGTACGTGGACGACATCGACGAGTACTTTGAGTTCCACTCGACGGTTGGCACGGGCCACTTTGGCTGCGTCAAGCACGCGACGTCCAAGAAGTCGGGCAAGGAGTGGGCGGTGAAGATTGTGAAGCTCAACAACGAGGTCGACAAGGACGCGCTGCGTAACGAGATCAACATCCTGAAGCGGCTGCACCATCCGCAAATCGTGCGCGTCATCGCGTCGTACGAAGACAAGGAGCACATGTACATGGTCATGCAGCTCTGCAAGGGCAAGGAACTCTACGAGCACCTCTACAAGGAGAAGCGCGAGTTCTCCGAGGAGGATGTGCGTAAGATTATTCGCGGCTTGCTACGCGCGATCGCGTTCCTGCACTCGAACTTCATCACGCACCGCGACCTCAAACTCGAGAACCTGTTGCTCGAGAATGCCGAGAACCCGAGCTCGCTCAAGCTCTGCGACTTTGGATTGAGCACGCGCTTTAAGCGCGGCGAGAAGCTGCAAAAATCGCTTGGCACGATCGACTACGTCGCGCCGGAAGTGCTGGACGGCGACTACAACGAGAAGTGCGATCTGTGGAGCGTCGGCGTGATCTGCTTTGAGCTACTCACGGGTGTTTCGCCGTTCCACGCGCCGACGATCGACGAGACCATGGGCAAGATCTTTGACGGTATCCTGATCTTCGAGGACTCGATCTGGAAGAACTTTTCGCCGAACGCAATCGCGTTCGTCAAGTCGTTGGTGAAGGAAGACGTCGACGCGCGCTTGTCGGCGGAGCAGGCGCTCGAGCACAAGTGGCTCGTTGACAGCGAACAGGGCAGCACGGGCAACGAGCGACTGCAGAACAACAAGCGCCTGCTGCTCACGAACATGCTGAGCTTTAGCCGGTGCCGTAAGATGAAGCAGACCGCGCTGCTATCGGTGGCGTTGGGGATCTCGGAGGACCACATCCAGCAGGAGATGGCGGCGGAAGTGTTCCACTCGATGGACATCTCGAAGAAGGGCACGTTGACACGTGAAGCGTTCTGCAACTCGATGGTCGAGTGTGGTATCTCCAAGCCCGACGCGGACGACTTGTTCACGCGTATCAACCAGTCGAAGACCGGACAGATCAACTTTTTGGAGTTCATCGCGGCGGTGATGGACCAGCGCGATATCGGTCAGAACACGATTAAGGAAGCATTTGGACTTCTCGACGGCGAGAAGAAGGGTCGGTTATCGATTGTCGGACTCCAGGATGTGTTTAAGAACTCGATGGTGCCGGAGGAAGTGAAGGAGATGATCGCGTCGGCGGACAAGAAGGGTGACGGCTTTGTCGAGTTTGAAGAGTTCCAGGACATGTTCACGCAGCCGAACTCGCCTCTCGCGAAAGTGGATGAAGTGTCGGAGTCGCACGAAGGTTTCTCGACCGACAGCTTTGTCGGTAGCGAAGATCTCGAGAAGCGCGCGACGCTCACGTCATCCAGCTTGACGGCGATGGAGGGCAGTGAGAATGGATCGCACCCGACGTCGCCGGAGAAAATCGTGCTTGAGCTTGGGAACGGCGTTGAGATGAAGCCAACCGAATACGCACACGCAGAAACCGGAACCAAGACAATATCACCAGCAGCAACAGCAGAACCCGCTCCAGTCCCCGTTTCGACTGAGTCGCCTACAACAGCCTCATAAGTATGCGTAGGCACAGCAGGCGAACAACACAGGTGGTGTATTTTTTTCTCGGGTATAATTTTTTTATTTGGTTTGCAATATGCAGAATGGTGTCACAGTCAAGATCGCGATCAAGCGCGCGCCAGATGAGAATGGTCGTGCCAGAACCAGTAGGTATTTGAATAATCGATGATCACAACGACAACGAAAAGAATGTAATTAAGAAATCGAACGCATTCAAGACAAACAAGCAACGAGTAAAACTAGGCATAAGACAATAAACGCGCATGGATAACATAGAGCTCTTTCGTATCATCAATGGACAAGTGTATTCTTCTCTCCTATGTGCCAAAGTTAAACTTAAACTCTGTAGCACCTGCGTCATCTGAGGCGTTCTTCTCTGGAACCAATGCGCTTGCAGTAGAGTCTGCGTCAGAAGATGCTGGCTGCTCCATTGTCTTCTTCTTGCGCTCTTCGCGCTGCGCGATCGCCGCTAGGTTGCGTCTTCCTCGGCCGTAGCGCAGCTGCATCTTCGCGATCTCCGACTCGGAGCCCGTCGCTTTCCTCAACTTCAGAAAGGAGGGTGACACTGATGGCTCTTGTTGTTTGCTACTGGCTTTGGTGCTGCTTTTGCTCGTCGTAGCGCTGCTCGAACTTGGTGTTGCCGTTGCTGCTGCTGCGGTCGTAGAGGAAGAGGACACCTGTTGTTGCTGCTGCTTCTTGGCTGCTTTCTTCTTCTTCTTCTTTGCACTGTTCTTGCTCTTTTTCGCTGTTAGATCAATGATGATGTTGTCGCTTTCGGTGGTCATGGTAAGCTCTTGCTTTGGAGCTTCTGGCGCTTGCTTGGCGCTTGGCGCGACATGGCTCTGGTCCTTCACGTTAAGCTTTTGTGGAGTTCCCATCAGCAGCTGCGCCAGCAAGTCTCCAGCGTCTTCAACAGCGATGTATCCGCCCATATCCACTGGCGCATCCATCTGTGCAGTTACATCGCTCTTCTTCTTGAGCTTCTTCTTGCTTTTCTTCTTCTTCTTGCCGCTGCTCGGCTGCTGAGAGTCTGCGTCTTGCACATCGAACGCGAACTGGAACGCACTGCTGTTGCTACTACTACTACCATCCACCTTCACTACCGCAATATCTGACTGCTCTTGAGCTGCTTCTCGTTGCTGCTGGCTCCTGTTCTTCTTGGCCGGGAAGTGCGACGCCAACGACTGCGTCACCACCACTGCCATCTTGTTGCTTGGCTCTCGTTCTCGTGTGCTTTTTCGCAATTGATTGATTGGGAGATTTCGGCTTCCTTCGATAAAGTACGAAATCGCACTTATACGAAACGACACCAATCCGCCAAAGACACCAGTGATACCAAAACCAAATTGCAACGAACGACCAAGCAGAGCGAGGCGTCAAGACAGCAAGCGAAGATGGTCGTGTTCCTCGGCAACCCTGGTGCGTGCATGCATGTATGTGGTGAACGCTTCTATTAAATGCATACAATGCATTAGAAGCGCATCACCATGTCGTTGTAGTGCAGTATATCGCTAACATCCTTGTGTGGCCATTGTGTGATGTGTAGCTCTTCGCCGGATGTCCAAGTCGGTGGCGGACATGCGGTCACCAACTATCCGCAACATGCTCAAGCAGATGGAGGAAGAAGTCGTACGTGAACATTGCTCGCTATTGCTTTATGCTCATGCGCACAATCGGCTAATGCGTCATTGACCCTGTGGTCGTATACCTACAGCGCGCTGAAGCCGGAGTGGGTATCGCGGCGCCGCAGCTCGGCCACAACCTGCGCATGTTCCTCATGCTCAAGAACTTCCCGCAGAGCGAGGACGAGCTGGACGATCCGAACCACCGCCTCGAGTACCAGGAAGTGATCAACCCGGAGATCCTGGAGATGTCGCAGCGCAAGAAGAAGGACTTTGAGGGCTGTCTGAGCATCCCCGGGTACTCGGGCGTCGTGGCGCGCGCGCAGGAGATCAAAGTGCAGTACAGCGATGTGAACGGCCGGCTCTTCCACAAGACGCTTCGCGACTTCCCGGCGCGCATCTTCCAGCACGAGACCGACCACCTCAATGGCGTGCTGTACCTGGACCGGCTCGAGGAAGGCACACTCATCCACAACGAGGAGTTCGAAGCGCTCGAGTGGATGGACATTGAGAAGCTGCTCAAGAATTAAACTAACCGTATCAAGACGAATTGCCAAAATTTCTGTGTGTTCTAAGTATGGTGTATGATGTGATAGACATGCGCAAAGCCTTCAATCCCTCACACAAAATCCTTCTCGCGCGCCTTTTCGAGCCATGGTCGCCTCATTTTCCGCGACGACACGAGGATCTGCTTGAGCGCCGGCACGATATTCGCGAGTATCAGCGCGATTGCACCCGAGGCGACCGCGACCAGCGCAATAAACCGCCACTTGTTGCCGTTCTCATGGTAGAACGCGTAGCCGTTGATCACGTTCTCGATGCACTCCATGCGCGTCACCATGGGCGTCATAAACGAGCTCCCGTACTCGGCGCGCGCGAGGAACGTCGCGTTCTGCGGCACCCCAACGGGCGTCCCGAGGAACCACGCGGGCTCGTCCGACAGTGGCAGTACCTGCTCGTACGGGAATCTCTTGGTGCGGATCGTGCGGTCCTCGTTCACGAGCCAGCGGTCGCCCGAGACCGAGTCGCGTTCTTCCTTGTAGAGCCAGATGTCGGCGTGCGAGCCGCTCAGGTGCTCGTCCAGGTAGATCTGCACGAGCTCGCGCTCGGGGATGTAGTTGACGAACGCGACACGCTGCAGCTCCAGGTATGCGTCTCGCTGCACGATCTTGGTGAAGTTGTCAATCGTCTGGAACGTGTCGACGAACATGCGCTTCTGCACCGCGATGTCCGAGTCCGTGTCGCCCACGGGGATGTGGTTTTGCCCGCGCAGCACGAAGAGTAGGTTGCCGAACATGACCCAGAACGGCACGTGCTCGCGCGCACACAGGCGGTAGAGGAACTTGGCGAGCGACTCGATCTCGCGGTGGAACACGTCGCTGTTCGGGCACTCGTTGTTGTAGTACACTTCGAGCGCCACGCCTACCACGACGAAGAGCGATATGAGGAACAAAAGCGACCAAAGCGCGACCACGCGGCGGCGCACGAGCGGCTGCAGCACCGGCAGCAGGCGCCACTTGGGGTGCAGCAGCGCGGCGACGAGCGCGGCCGGCGCGCAGAGCCCCAGGAGGAACCAGTTGGCGTTCGCGACGCTTGTGGGCAGCAGCACCGTCATCTCCTTCTCTCTCTCTTCTTGTCTGCTGTGGAGCTCTCGGAGGTGTTCCCCTGCTCGTGTGACGCCTTTGAAATGGGTGTTATTTATGGAGAGGAAAGCCCTCTTTAGGAGTCCAGTGCTTCAATAAATAACAAAAATCCATACAAATAAATTGCAAAGGTTGATAAAAGATGAAACCTTTTAATTATTCTGTTGTTTTATTTAGAGGTATTGATTATGAAGGGGATGAAGTCAGTTTTGCGATTGAGACTCAACACCCGCAATGAAAGACTTGGTGATCCATTTTCATTCATTCATTCGTACATGTGATACAAAAATGCAACTTGCTGCTGTTTCTTGGTGTTGTGTTTGTCTGTCTGTTGGCTCTGCACCAACGTCTTAATTAATATAGCGGAATGGGGAAACGAGCAGCTAAGCGAGCGATATCCAAAGCGAGAGAGAGAAGCGAGAGGTAGAAAGCTACACACAGGCGAGCTTCGTGTCGCAGCTGCTGAGGCAGATGGAGAACGCCTGGAAGGGCGAGAGCGGCCACTGAAAGTCCATCGTGAACATGTCGTCGGCCACGCGCCCGAACTGCAGGATGTTGCCCATCGATGGGTCCTCCGTGTTGATCAGCTGGAAGTTCTTCACCGACGCCATCGACACGCGGCCGCCAAAGTCGAGGCAGTACGCGCCGAGGTCCTCGCGGAACACGGGCTCGCGGTTCGAGAACTTCATCAGGTCCTTCAGGTCTCCACCCGAGAGCCGCGTCACGAGCCGGTCCTGGCGGCTCATGGGGCGCACCACTTTCGACGACACGCCGTTCTCATCCACGTCCGGGATTACCACGCGCATCTTGCGCGGTCCGACACTCGTGCGGTTCGGCTCGTACGTCACGCAGCCGAGCTCTTCGCGGATCTGCAGCACGTTGCGCACAACGTGGTCATCCGAGCTCACGGCGTCCTGGATCTTGGCGATCTTCTGCGGGTCGCGCCCGTTGTCGTACAGGGTAAAGCACGTGCCGAGAAAGTTCGAGCCCATGCGGCCGATGCGGTTGCCCTCCGAGCAGTCCTTGTCTGTACAGATCACGTAGTTCGCGGTCATGTTCGAGCGCACTTGGCGGCGCGCGGCCAATAAGAAGCGGTCTTCTTCCTGGGTGCCGATCTGGCCCTGCAAGTACAGTTCGTAGCCGTACTGCTTGAACATCCCCCTGTACACTTGTTTCACGTAGCATCGGATGATGCCGGCGTCCAGCGGCACGGGCTGCAGCGCAGTCTTGTGCATGTCCTGGAGCTCCAGTTTCTGCAGCGGCTGCAGCACGAGTGGGTCGCACACGCCTCTGCACAGCGGGCAGCTCCCGGACTGGCCAAGCCACGCCATGATGCACCGGTAGTGCACATACGCGCCGGTGCACTGACCCGTGCACGGCAGTGGGTACGCCTTGCGGCGCGCCGAGAACTCGTCCATGCAGATCAAACACCCTTCGCTGTCCTCAGGCGACGCTGGCTCCTTGTTCTCGTCTTGAAGATCTTTTCCTGAGCTGCTCTTCTGCGGCGTGAGCGCCGGTTTCTTCGACTCCAAGTGCAGGTCGTCGTCTTCCTCGACCTTTGCCTCCTCCTCTTCTTCAAATGTCAGGTTGATCACGCTTGAGATCTCCGCGTCCACCGCCTGCGCCGTGCTCGTAGTGATAGCTGATCCCTCAGCGCCCGCGAGCCCACCGGCAGTAGCGTTTTGGTGGAACGATCGGCGCTTGGGCGAGAACGTCGGCAGCGCCGGCGGGTTGTCCGCGAATATGTTGGGTGAGTGGTACACTGCTCTTGGCGACGCCGAGCTCGCAGAGCCCAGGTCTCTCACCATGATGTTGCCGCTGCTGCCGGTCACGCTTCGTCGACCAGACGCTGTCGCAGTGCTGCTGCGCGGCGAGATCGCAAGCGTCAGGGATTCCTCATACTGGCGCAGCAGGTTCGGGACGTCGCCTACGTTCACGTTCGCTCCACTGCTCGCCGTCACACCTCCGCTCACACTCACGCTCATGCTCGCGCCGCGCGCCTCCGAAGAACTCGTCGTCGTGCGTGTCGTCGCCGCTGCTGCTGCTGGGGCTGCGGGAGCCGGTGGGAGCGCCTGCATCGGGTGAACTACCTGCGACTGCTGCTGCTCAGCTGCTGAGCTCATCGCCTGTGAGCTTTGAGGCTGTAGAGGGTACCTGTCTGTGTGTGTGTGTGCGTAGGGATGTAGCGTCCGCCCCTGTATCTCCGCTTCGCCACTGTCGCGCCTCTTCCTCCTGGTGTCGGATAGAGAGCGAGAGAAAGCGCGGAAGAGTGGTCTGCTGCTGCTGCTGATGTTGCGACGATGGAGCTTTTTTCCGCCCTTCCCCCTCGCTCTCGCCAGAGCGATGTGTAAGAATAGGCCAGTTTCTTGCAGTTCCGAAATTTAGCGATTTTTATGCTCACTTTTGCACCCGATACAGTACATACATATAAAACTAAGTGTCTACATTTAGACATTTTGGTACATTCACAGACACTTTAATCAGCTCAACAGACAGCACTGTACAACTCCTCGCTCATTCTCGATCAGGTGGTGCCATCTTTCTGCTCGCTTCACACACAAAACCCGACCAAAAAGGTGTGCATTCGAGTCCTGAACCCCAACCTATTTCAACGCACGTGCGCATGCCCAACAAAAGGGTGCCAGCGAGGCAGAAAGTATCTCATCGCATTCCCACCAGAAGAGCTCCATGCGCGCCGCATGAGCAGTTCCAACGCACGCCTCACCGCCGTCACTACCACTAACACATCCACCTGCACAGCAACTACCAACACGTCCACGCACAGCTTGGCTGCTACCGTTGCCACCACTATCACCGTCATGCAGCAGCAACCGCAAGAGTCCTCTGCTTCTTCGGCAGTTGCTGTGTCCTCTTCATCTGGCGCGACCGGCGGGCTTCTAGCGTGGCTGCACGTGGCGTTCTGGAAGAAGCCGCTGCATCTTATCAGCAGCGAGCACGAGCACCAGAGCCACCACCCGCACCGTCACTCGCCCGAGACTGCCTCGACACTCAGCAACAGCGGCATCCAGACCGACATCGATGATGATAGCGGTGGCGACAGCAGCAATAACGGAGAGATGCATCGCACACTCGAGCTCTTCGACCTCATCATGATCGGCATCGGTGGCACGGTCGGCTCGGGCGTGTTTGCGACTGCAGGGCTGATCGCGAGCGTGTACGCCGGTCCTGCGGCGATCCTGAGCTGGCTCATCGCGGGCATTGGCTGCATCCTGAGCGGTTTCTCGTTCATGGAGCTCTCGTGCCTCATCCCGTCCACCGGCAGCACGTACGCGTACGCATACCACTCACTGGGCGAGCTGCCGGCGATGTTTGCGGGCTTTCTGCTCACGCTCGAGTACGGTGTCTCGAGCGCTGGCGGCGCGCGCAGCTGGAGCGACAAATTCACCAACTGGATGGAGACCGAGCTCCAGGTGACTGGCCCCGCGTGGATGAAGCCCAGGGACTCGACTGTCGACCTGTATGCCGGTCTACTCATGATGCTCTGCGTCGTGGTCGTGCTCTGCGGCATGCAGGCCGGGAAGATGCTCGTGAACGTCGTGACGATGACCAAGATCAGCGTCGTGCTCTTCATCATCGTCTTTGGGTTCATGAAGTTCGATGTCGACAACATCACACCACTGGTGCCTGAGTCGTCGACGAATTCCTTGGGGCAGATCGTGTTTGGCTGGCCGGGTGTTTTTCTCGGCGCGAGCGCGAGCTTCTTTGGCTACATTGGCTACGACGAAGTCTGTTGCCTGGCAGGTGAAGCGAAGAACCCGACGCAGAACATCCCGCGCGCAGTGATTGGCACGATCGTTGGCGCCGCGCTGTTGTCGATCATGGCGACGTTCTCGCTCGTGGGCATGCAGAAATACACAGAGATTGACGCGGGCGAGTCGTTTGGCAAGGCGTTCGAGCACGCCGGCTGGTCCTGGGCCGCGACGATCGTGACGACGGGCGAGGTGTTCACGATGCCGATCACGACGTTCATCGGCTTTCTCGCGCAGCCGCGCGTGCAGTACGCGATGGCGAAAGACGGGCTCTTGCCGTCGATCTTTGCACGGGTTGACCAGAATGGCAACCTGTTCCACGGGACACTGATCTGCGGCATCGCGATCACGATGATCGCCGTGTTTGTACCGTTCCACATCCTCTGGAATTTCATTTCGTTGGGCATCCTCGTCGCGTTCAACCTGACGAACAGCTCGCTGTTGCTGGTTCGTGGCGCTCAGCTCCACGAGAACAGTACGGCTGGTGGCGCAAGTTCGACCGGTAGTAGCAATAGCAATCGCCACAGCTACCGGGAGATCCACTCGTACCTCATTGGCGCGTTCCTCGTGACGTCGTTCCTCGCTGCCTACCATTGGCAGAAGAGCGTGATGGGTTTCGTCCCGATCACGGGCGACGGCACCGCGACGCTCTTCGACACGTACATGGAATCAGTCGGCGCTCCCGTGGCCACCTTCTTCACTGCGATCGCGTTCGGGATCATGTGCTTTCTCAAGTACATTGAGATGAGCTCCAGTGGGTCTTCGTCATCTAATGCCAACAATGATACGACATGCGATCAGATCGCAAAGAAGATGAAGATGGCTGGAGGTGCTGCTGGTGTTGTGGAGGTCGTGCTCTCGGACAGCAGCAATGCGATGGGTGTCAAGCTCAAGAAGATCGGCAACGAGCACTCTGGGAACAATCTTAGAGAGCGGGTGCTGAGCGATGACGACGATGATGAGGATGATGATGACGACAAGGAACAGCAGCAGCATCACTTGGAGAGCGGGCACCACCATCTGCAACAGAAGAAGAAGAAGGCAGTGCATAAAGCGAACCACAAAGCAGACACATTGAGCCCCATCGATCTGGCAAGTGATGACAGTGGCGATGATAGCAACGGGCATGAAGACGATGACGACAATGGCAAGAACGCGACGTTCCGCGCACCGCTGGTGCCGTTCGCGCCGTGCGTCGCGATCTTCTTCAACTGGTTCCTGTTCGCGCAGATGGACGCGTCCAGCGTGCTACTCATCGTGCTCTGGCTACTGCTCGCGCTCGCCGTGTACGTGAGCTATAGCGTGCACCACAGCCTGGCGCACCAGCAGACGTCCTACCACCGCGTTGATGTGCAGTAAGTAGATACGTTCTTAGTACACTGCAACCATTTTTTTTGAAGTTGCAGTTAATTCTTTTAAATACCATATCCTATCATAGTTCATATGAGCATTTTGGTGTAAACGTATTGTGTAATAGACAACGATGCCTTAGTTGTTTCATATCCTGTTTTATATCATGAACACAAATATCATGCGATATAGCGGGTTTGCATTTTGATTGCGCGGTTTTTGGTCATTTTCAAAACAAATCCAAAGAGCCAAAAGCAAAGCCAAAAAGACAGACACAAGACGACGCTTGGCGATGGACCCGGCGCTCTACGACGAAGAGCAGTACCGCGCACAGCTGCTACACAAGATGCGCACCGCAGAGACAGTTGTGTACGCGTCGGTGTTCGCGCCTGCGGCCATCAGCGCCGAGCTGATCCTCGTCGCCGCGACCAGCACGGGCTTGCTGCACGTCTTCGTCCTTGGCCCCATGCTGGTTGGTTACTGTGTGATGTTCATAACATTTGATAGTATCTAACCGTTATATTCTGTTGGCTTGATTCTAACTTGTTGATGTTGTTCTTTTTCTTCTGTTCGACTTTATTCCTGTTACCACCATTACATAGCAACCGGCATACTGGGAACAAGTCACGCATCAACGGTACGTCAATCTTCACGCTAGTAGGTGCTGTGTATTTTTTCAATGTGGATTGCTGATGACTCTGCGGATTGCATCGTAGGGAGACAGCGCATCCAGGCCCAAAGCTGTCATTCCAAGCGCATCCGACCCAGATTTACTCGCTCGCGTTCGCTGGCGACGCAGCGGAGCCCTTGCTCGTCAGGTACAGTGTTGACCGTAGCCATCTCTTGTTGAAATGGCTACATTTTGGGATATGTACCATGCCTTCTCGTTCCTGACCATTGATTCTGCGTGCGTATGTGTTGTAGTGGAGGCGATCAGGATTTCCGAGTGTGGAAGTGGAAGCAGATCCTTGAGGCGATGAAAGACCCGAGTATCGAGCTCCAGCCAGTGCACGTTGCCCACTTGGAGCGCAAGACTATGGGCTTCCGAGGCGCGCTGCTGCCTTTCAATGAGATCAACGAAGTCGCTGTCGCAGCTACGAGCGGGCACCTGTTTCTCGCGGGAGGCGACAGTCTCGCGCACGAGTGGGATCTCGGCACGCAGACGTTTGTGCGCCAGTACGAAGGCCACCAGGACTACCTGCACACGCTCCGGTACCTGACCCACTCGCAGGAGCTGGTGACTGGCTCGGAGGACGGCTCAATCGGCATTTGGGACGTGCGCAAAGCGGGGAAAGTGGAGTTTCTTCACCCTCAAAAGCCCAACCCGGTCGCATCGTCGTCCTCGACTGCGGGTGGCAATGGCAAGAAGAAGGACCCGTCATTGTGGGTTGGATGCGTCGCGAACGACGCGTCGGAGGTGTGGCTCGCATGCGGCGGTGGAAAGAAACGATCTCCCGGTCAAGCGCAGACCGGTGGCTTCATGAGCATGTGGCACTTGCCGTCGCGCGTGCCGGTGCACTACACGGACACGACGAGCGACATCCACGATGTGGTGTTCCACCACATGGATCTGCTGAGTGTCGGCAACGAGGCGAGCCTGAAGAAATGGAACCGAAGCTCCGGTGCGCTCTTGACGTCCGCGCACTCGACAATAACGTCGAGCCATTTTTGCGTCGTGGACCAGGAGACTGACATCATCGCCGTGGGCGGCAACGCGCCGATCATCGACATCTACGCCATGCCCGGTGTCGTGAGCTTCTCGCTCTTGGTCGAAGAGCAGCCCAATCTTTGAAGAGCTCGTAGCATCAAATGAATGAAAGCCTTTACAAAGACAATTTCTATTAGGCAATCAGGCAATTAGGCAATTAGTCTCACTTCGTCTTTCTTCACCACTCGCTTCAGCAGCTCGTTCGTGGTGAACATGATCGCGATCGACGGCACCACCTTGATGAAATTCGGCCAGAGCCCCTTGTAGAGCCCTCGGAAGCCTTCATCCCGCACGATCAGGCGCAGTCCGCCGAGGGTGCTTGTGTACGCGGCGCTGTTGCCGCTCATGCTGCTCACCTGGAAGCGCCGGCGCAGCAGATCCATCGGGTACGCTGCTGTTTGTCCACAGGCGCCAGCGACCGCGCCGCAGCCGAGAATGTACCACGCGTCCGGGTTCCCATTCGAATCGAGCGGGACAACGCCACGCAGCGTCTCAAAGACCATGAAATTGAGCCCGACGTAGGGAGCAACACCGATGATCGTCGGCGACACGCCGCGGTACATGCCGACAATGCCTTCTGATCTGTACGTTCCTTTAAGCGCGTCCCAGATGCCGTTGTACTGGGTCGTGGAGAGTCCGCCCTGCACAGTAAGCCGCGCGCGCACAAAGTCCAGCGGGTACGTGAACACCACGGACACGACGCCCGCCGTGGCACCGCTAAGGAGCTTCTGCAGCGGACTGAGGCTTGTCTGTTCCTCAGTCAGCAGCAACGGCTTCATGCGCTCGAATCTACGGAACATAGCGAGATGCGCACAGGGTAAGGTGAGCAAATCATCGGTCGATACACCATCCTAGCGCCATGGCACTACCATACGTACGCTGCAAACTGGATGGCGGTGTAGGGGAACACGCGCGCGCAGTTGGCGCCATTGCCGCGGAAGTACCCACGGAAACCCTCCTCCGCGCCAATGCGACGCAGCGACTTCCACACGCCATTGTACTTTGGCACAGTATTTGCAGTAGCAGCAGCAGCAGACTTGCCCGCTCCCTTACCGAGATAGTCCTGCACCTGGAAGAGGATCTTGAGGCGCTCGAGCGGCGCCACGGCCGTGCGGGACGTGCAGCCAGCGACTGCTCAATACAGAGAGATACAGAGACAATGGGGTCGGACGGTTAGTGCGTGGACGCTATAGAGAGAGCAAGCAGCGAATGCGTAGACAAAGAGCCGTACTTCCTCCGCAGATGAGGTTCTGCAAGTCCTTCTCCATGGTGAGAGCTTCTGCACGAGAAGGAGAAAAAGGCAAGTGAGCTGGCTGTTTGATTGACCAACTGAGTCAGTTTTTGGAGAGAAGAAAGAATCTGAACAAGCGGTTACAAAAAGGGTGGTGCTGGCATGATATATCGAGTTATAGAACATTATTTATTGATACAGATTAATAAAATATATGTTGTATTAGTCCTTTAATATAATATACATGATTTGTAAGAGAAAATTAAAATATACAGTAAATGAGCTTACTCGCTAAAATAGACCAATCACCAAGCGAAAAATACATACAGAGTGATGGTCGCTCAGGATCGCAGTCACCTCGCCAGAAGACGTCCTGTAGCATGTGCTGCGTGAGCAAAGCATTCCACGCCACGAATGGCAAAAGACGCTCGTCAAAGCCGCCACCCAAGAATACCCAAGGCGCTTGCTTGCTGGTAGGTATCGACAAACTGACCTGGTCCTACTACTGCAGTGTTGTTCGCTATTGCGCTATGCCAATTCACTCATTGATTGGAAAGTAGTGTCTCATTGATGAAATGAAAGTAAAAAAATACGAGCGCTGGCTGGTGCATATTCAACATAGTTCTGAAGCTGCACGCATCGTTTCTGAACTTTTGCATAACGAACTGTGGGGAGAATGGGCTTGGTAAAACATGTAAACGATTTTGTTGCTCTGAAGAATGAGGTTATGACACACCAAGAGTGCTGGTCGTATGGACCTTGACGCGCGTTGGTTATCTGGATACGTTCGATGAGTGGGTATGCTCTATTTGTGGGGTACTTTCTTCTTCACTCTACGCCCCCAACTGCCTGACTAAGCGTCATTGTTTCACTTTCACTCTACATCTCAACTCTATAGTAAACGCCATTGTTTGCCACGAATTCAGCGATCGGGGATGGCGCTCGTGGTGAAGAGCTCACTCTTCGGAGGCTCAGGGGCTGGGAAGAGCGGCACTGGAGCGAGTCGCGTGGTCGTGCTCGAGGAGCAGCAGCTACACCAAGCGCGTGACCATCTCCAGACAGGCGCGATCGTAAATGGACATACAAACGGCGTCTGCTTACAGCCAGATACAAGTGCCACAACTCCATCCGGCCCCGACACTGCTGAGATAGCCCCGAGTTACACGAACGACACTATCCCAAAGCGGCAGAAATGCGTCTCGTCCAGCGAAACAGCTCGCACGACGATTGAAGCTCATCGCGCAGACTCGCGATGGCAGCGCAAGCGCATGACGATCTGGAAGGTGCTGCTCTTCATCGTGGACTGCACTGCGACCGGACTCACGCTCATGACGGTGTTGCGCGAGAACATGCTCATCGTCGGGCTCACAGGCCGCTACGATGCGATCCGCAGCCGACTGCTCCACGGATTAATCAACTACAACACGATCCACAATGAGTTTGTGGACCCACGAATCGTGCCGGACCTGGAAGAGATCAGCAAGACCTGGCGGTTCTACCTGCTGCCACCGCGCAACCCGGCGACCGTGAACGAAGACCGGAGCATGTGCTTGCGCGTGAACAGCATCAGCGGCAACTTCATGGGAATCTACTACGACGACCACTGGGGCAAAAGTGTGCGTCGAGACCAACTCTATCTCTTCAGCATCTCGGCGTTCAACTGCCAAGTAATCAACTTCACGCCCGCGTGGATGAAGACCAACTGTACCCAGTTGCCACCTCCCAGCACCAATGCGTCAAATCCTCAAAACAATTGGGATGAACCAGGCATCCTCAACTCTGCTAGCACTCTTCAATCAAGTGATGCATTCTCTGCAGCAGCGAACGCGTCGAGATGCAATCGCTACATTCTCAAGAACTTCGACGCACTGAAGCTTGACCGCACGGTGCGCACTGCGGTGGTAAAGGACCCGGGTATCGTCGGCGTGCCGTTCCTTAGATGCCTTGGCCGCGCGGACGAAAAGTTCCAGTACCTCACGGACCTGGTAGTACACCAGTCGTACTGGCGAGGCGGCCCGTTTCATGGCGAGTTCCAGACGAGCGAGTGCACGGCACTCCCTGTAGCAATGACGAAGGACCTAAGCTACACGCTCTTCCAGGCTGCGCCAATGGATCAGGGGGTGAAGGTTATCGCGGCCTTTGACCAAGACAACTGGCTCCGGTACCTGGTGTCGCTCACGCACAGCGTCGTGTCGATCCTGATGATCTTCCGCGGCCTCGTGCGCGCGATCCTGCGCTTCGACATCATTCAGTACGTACCGCGAAGAGCGCGCTTCCGGAGCTTCAGGTCGTACGTGCTCGCGACGCTCCAGCTAACCTCTGTCTTCCCCGAGGCCCACCGCAACGTGATCACCTTCCAAGGTGCGACCTCGCTCGCGCCGGTCGAGTGGATGAACCACTGGGTGTACAGTGCCGTGAGCATTGCGGACGCGATCGCCAACATCCGGCCGACCGCCGTGATCTTCCAGCTCTCAGTGTACATGATCAACTTCAAGATGACGTTCTCGAACTTTTTGTTCATGTTCTCGGCCGTGACGAAGATGACGTGGATGATCTGCCTGTTCACGTCGCTGCTGCGCATCGCAGTCAAGTTGCTCTTGCGGCTGCTGCGCGTCATCGGATTGCTGCGCAACTCGCGCATGGTGCGCATGGAGTGGTACGTGGACGCCGCCAACATCTTTGTGAGCTACAAGATGTACAGTGTCATGCTCTGCGTGCTGCTGGGAATCCTGGTCGAGGCTCGCAAGAGCACGACGTTCATGGTGAGGCAGCCGAACGCCAAGCGCGCGTTGTACGGCTCAGTCTCAGACATTGCAGGTTTCTGGGAAAGTGAGATCGTGAACGACTTCCAGGTGCTCTTCGGGAGCATCCTGCTCTGCGGCATGGTGCTCAGCCTGTTCCTCGTGAGCTACACAAAGTACCGCTACGTGGCGCGCAATCGCGTGATCTGCGCGCTGCAGGCGAGGTATCTATTCGTCGGCTGGGACGTCTTCTCGACCATGGACAGCCTGGGTATGGACCCGTTCAACGACAGCCTCGTGGACCCCATCGAGCAGTGCGCGATGACGAACTGCTCCTACGGCACGCTCATCCAACAGTTCTCTGTATCAGGACCGAGAGGCTTTCTGGATTTTGCAGGCGACGACATCTTTTTGCCGAGTGGCACTGATAGTAATAGTACCCGACAGGACAAGCAACCGCCGCCATCAGCTCTGTACTACACGCCCTATAAAGCCATGTGCATGGGGCTCTTGGACGACAAGATCCAGAACACGAAGCGCAGCGCTGCGGTCGCAAACACTTTTGCAGAAGACTCGCCGCGACAAACCGAAGGCGAGAACGATGGCGAGCCGTTGTTCCACTTCACGAAACGTGAAATGGATACAACGAACGACAAAGTGATCCCAATCGACAAGCGAACAATGGCGCAACCATCTTCATCCCCATCATCTCACTGGACGAGCCATGTCTTCCACCTGCACGTCGAGTCGCGGTGGGGAAAGGTGCTGCTGGTTGATGATTTACACCGCGGCCGCTTCGTGAAGAACCCACAGTCCCACCAGTTTGAGTACGTGGTGCACGACGCACTTACGTACATCCCCGAGGAAGAGCGGCACATGCTCCTGGCGAAAGACCGGAGATTCCGGATACGCTGAGCCTGAATACTGATGGAGCTCCAACAAAGCGAAGGCAAGTAAGAGAGCGTGATTCCTCGTTGGGAGATAAAGTCAAATGATCACAGCAGCTTCAATTTCCTCAAAATCGTTGATCTTGGTAGCTGGTGAATTCGAAGTCCAAGAGGTAAACGATTAGAGTATTCTGTCTTCGGCCCGTTTATTGTGGTCATTTAACCAATTGTTGGTTTGACTGGGCTAGCTGACAAATATGAGGGATATATTAGTTACTTCACGACCAGCCAGGTCTGACAAGCGAGAAAGAGAGAGAGAGAGAGAGAGAGAGAGAGAGCAACAATACAAGGATAGACACACACAGTTCAAACTCTGAACTTGGGGACACACATGGATCAATTTCACGATAAAATGTACTCCACCGAACTGCGACTGGATGCCGAAGTCACGGGTGAAAAGTTGCTCGCTGTGGAGCTCACTGGGGACGCAGGCTCTTTCCAGCCAAGTTCATCACCCCCAGCTTCATCTTCGCTGCTGGTCTCCAGGACCTTGGGATCGCTGAATCGAGATGACTCGCCTCGGTCACTTCCGTTTTCATCTGAACTCACGCTGCTGTTTGAGCCGAGGTGGGCGTTTGACATGAGCGTGATCACGTCCTTGGGCGTGGACGCCAAAATTCGACTCAGACCCGCAAACAGGTCGGCCTGCGCGTTGTACTCGACGATGTGACCGCCTGTGTCAAAGTAGATCATCGTGCGCGTCGGGCACACAAGATGACAATTCACGACTCGTTGGAGCAGTTGCTGGTCCTTCAGGATATGTGGGAAGAGCATCTTGATCGCTATGAGTGTGAGCGTCCCTTCGAATTCGCCCTCACACTCGACCACACAAGACTCAGCATCGCTCATGAGGATGCGGATCGACGAGATGCCGTAGTACCGCATTTGGACCATGGTCTTGTACATTTTCCATTTGGCGAACAGGAAATCGACGCTGCTGGCGAGCGACTTGACCGCAACGTTCGGGTCGAACGTCGCAGCGAAGAATGCGGCTTCCTGCGGCTCCCACTCGCGAAACCCTGTGATGAGCAGGTTGAAGTAGTGCTGTGTCGTCCTCAGCACGCCGGCTTCGAAGCGCTGCCTGGCGACCAGTGCGCGCGTCTCGTAGATGCTCTTGTGCACGATGAAGTCGCGCACCTGTTGCTTGAGTGCGTTTACATCGAGCGCGAGGTTGTACAGCTGCGAGTCGTCTGACCGGTTCTCGAGCACGACCTGGAGTTGCTTGGGGGTGAGTCTTCGCCTCCGCTTGCGCTTCACTGCCGGTTTCTTCTTCGTGCCATTCTTTGTAGCCTTCGTTTTCTTCCTTGCCGTGTTTACTAACGCTGTTGCCGCTTTCAATGGGGTGTTCGTAGAGCTCCGAAGAGCTACGATCTGCTGGTCCAGTACTACTATCAAGTGGTGCTGATCCAGAGATGTGGGGGATAACGCCGGTGGTGTCACGACGGACTCGACGCTGCGCGCAGCAGCAGGTCGGACGGGTGTTCGTGGTTGAGGTTGTAGCGGCGCGTCCACGCATGGCGACAAGAGGCCCGCGATGTCCATGGGCGTTCGCTGTGCGCGCGTGGGGCTTACGATCAATTGATCACGAGCCACGAGCCCACGCGAGTGACGGGCTCTTCCCTCACTCTCTCTTCTCTGCGCTTGGGACCCTTTGGGCTCTTTTTGTGTGTGTTTCTGATGGCTGCACAGACCAGCAGGTTCACATGAAAATATCAAAACAAGGTGAGGCCGTAGTGATCTATTTAAAGGTGATTCTTGGGAGTGTCATTATGAGATGTAGGCTGCTTGGTACCTACCTTGTTTTGGTATTTTGGGTGAAGGTTATAGTTATTACAGTTGGATAATGTTGAAGGGTGTGTAGGAGGCGACGAGCAGAGCATCAATCTTCCAGGGTCATTAGTGCCTCGTGCATGTTGTGGAGCTTTGCTGGCCTCTGGAGAATAAAAGAGCGAAGTACGTGCGCAAGAGACTGCTATTTTCTGTTTTGTAGAGAGCAGGAGGGCCCAGACCACCCAGAAGTTTGCAGAGTGGCTGAGAACTGCAAACTTCTGGGTGTTTCCGGTACCCATGCACTCTACACTTTTGGGTGGTTGTGGATCAATTGATCTCGGGGATCTATCGAACCGATCTAAGGGAAAGGGACGTCAGTGTGGACCCTTCTTTTCCTTGTTGAAGACATCGAGCAACGAGTGATAGTGCTGATATTTCTGTTACTCGAGCACTTCAATAAAATTTAGTTACGTGCTCTTTACAGGTTACAGTGAGCGCACTCGGTCATTGTGCATAGCCAGCCATCTTATTACTCAGACAAAATAACTAGGTTGCCACTGCAATCACAAACTGTAATGAAGCGCGCAACGTATATGCACAGGCACGCTGATCTCCACGCTCAGTTATAACCTCAGTTTGCGTACTTGTTTTACCCGAAGTGTTTCGTTTATCCCGGCTTCTGACTGTAACCGACTTGGCAGTTGTTTGGGATTCGCCAACCAACCGTCTGACCTGATGTCCAGCGTAAAGGTTAGCCGTATAAATATGCCTACTCTGATAGCCGATGGCTGTTTGAGGATCGCAATTCCATAACCTTTTGTGTGTGTGTGTGTGAGCCAAATGAAGAACGCCAAAATACATTTCGTTGGCCATCCACTGTGGACTGAATCTGCCTATTTACCTTTGCATCTCTGTACGTGGGAAGCGTCTTTCTCACAACGACAGGATGTACTCGATCGACGAGCGGTCCAAGTCGTTGGATCTGTCACTTCCAGGGGATGACGATGGCGACAGCAGGTCCTCACTTGCGACCACTCCTTGGTCTTCTTCTTCTTCTTCTTTTTCTTCTTCTATTGCTACCGGTACTCCCTGGTCTACCCGACTCCGTCCATACTTGATGTCGACGTCAACGACTCCATAATCCCTCACATTTGGGATCATGCTGCCTTCGCTGCTGATACGCGCGTTCGCCATGAACATGATCACGTCCATGGGGTTCGACACCAGGATGCGATTCAGACTGGCAAACATGTCGGCGTGCGCGTCGTACTGGACGATGCGACCGCTCTCGTCAAAGTAGATCAGTGTGCACGTAGGGCACACCAGTCGACAGTTGACCACCTTGCTGAGCAGCTCCATGTCTTCCAGAATATGCGGGAACACCGCTGCGATGGCAGCGAGTGTGAGCGTGCCTTC